>CM050165.1:113256322-113486322 GCA_027410445.1 Discoglossus pictus | reverse complement strand
GGAAGTAAATTTAATTATCTTCTGTGATTTCAGCATAATTTAATGTAAATGCAACATACTATCATATAACTTCATTATACAAAATAATGTAATGCAACTCAGTATAATTCAACAAGATTAATAATAGTGCAAAAAAAACTTTGTGTATTCAAGAATATTAGTATTTAAATGCAACACAGTATTGCACACAGCTTTAAACAGGTGAATAAAGTTGCAGTACATGAGATGGGAACAGGGTCAGACCATGCTATCTGTTCTAATTTCATTGGATACAAATTAATGTAGACAGAAACATAAATCATAATAGGTTATATTTGATCAAGGAGAGATTAAGACAAGTTCACATAAATGCCTTTTAAAGAATCTCTGATTTATTTAGTATTTAGAAGCTCTTTTTATACACAGATGTGTAGTGTAGAGTTACCATGCATGAATGATTAAACTCTTGCAACTGTGGTTTAATCATTTCTAAGATAGCCTTCAGGAAACAAGTATCTATTGTGTGTATTAGCTTATTGTTTTTTTAGTTTACCATGAATATTTAAACTCTTGCAACTGATGTTTAAATGTTTCTAAGATGTCCTTGCAAAAGCAAGAATCTGCTGTGTGTATTCGCTTATCGTTCTCTTAGTAAAACATCTTATCGTTCTTTTAGTAAAACCCCAGGTTATCTTGGCCCTAGACATTTCTATACAGTTAAGCAAGGAAAATTAACCCTTTGTGAATCATTTTTCTATCATCATTATACAATAGGATTTTATTTTATTTTATTAACAACTGATTAGCAACAAAATCAGTATTTCAAGAAAATATTTTCAATGTAGCTTTTAAATCTTGCAGTTGAAGTTTATGATTTAGATTGCAAACTTGTGAGTTTTCAATATTATGTCAGTCCCTTGGAAACAAGCTCTATCTACATTTGATTTTATGCTCAAAAACAGGGCCCTCCATTCTTTACAAGGTGTTAAATTAGTTTTTTGCTATGTACTTAACCCCTGTAAAGCGCTATGGAATATGTTGGCGCGATATAAATAAAGATAATAATAATAATGAATTCAGGGATTTGTGAGAGGAGCAGTCCCATCATTAAGAGGACATGGAATATATCTATCATGCATTTAAAAGAATTTTTGTTTTCCATGAGAAATATTTAGTAAAACCTGTTTAAACTTTTTGTAAACTAACAAATGCCTCAGGAAATCCCTCTGTGTGAGCAGAGAGTGTGCATTGGCAGACACTTATGACTCATACAGTCACATTGCTGCACATTGATGGACAGGGACAAACTCCCAAGTACAGATGCACATTCTAAGCAGTTTACTTTGCTTCAGGAGCTTCATTTAAATATATAATAATAAGAAAAAAAATACTGTTCAACATTATCAAATGCCTACTTTCGGATGCAAAAAAGAAAGAAAATACTGGAGAAGATCTGCCTATGAGCTTATCCTACATTTTTTCTGAGCTTCCTAGGTTTGCCTGCAGTGAGAACTGCAGGGAAGCATGCAGATAAAGACTTATATCAGGAAAGCCTCCTGGGCAGATTCCATGCCCAGGAAGCCTGAAAGCATATCTGCTGAAGTTTCCAGCACTGAAATTAAAGGACCACTGGACAAAGAAAAACAAAATATGATTGAAAACTAACTTATTAGTTAAATTTAAAAGGGCTCTATTTAAGCACAAAGCATATTTTTTTAAAGAAGTTTTTAGTTAGTAAAGACCTTGCTTTTGGATAGAAGTTCACTAACTAAAAACTTCTGTAAAAAAAAATGCTCTGTGCTTAAATAGAGCCCTTTTAAATTTGCCAAATCACAATTTAGTAAGGCTGTAAGTCTGACTAAGAGCATAATTAAGCATAAAAAAAGTCAGAAAATAATTTTTTTTAAGCAGAATTTTTTTTATGCATCTGTGGGACCCTAGATGAATTGATGATACATTTGTGGAAGTTGTGTGTGTGAAAGCGGCGTCTACTTTTCTGAGAGTTATAAGGCATATCACATATACAGATGTTGATGTTGGTCACGTTTGCGATGTTCGTCATGCAATGTTAAATAATTGCGGCCCTCGCAAAGCGAGGTCCGCAGTTGCTGGGCTGCAATGAGCGCCAAAGGCGCTCATTGCAGGCCTCGCGATGAGCACTTATTGCAGGGCTCATCGCAAGCCCCGTAGGACTTAGGACCGAAGCCCGTCGAAGCAACTGTGGGCCTCGCAAACAGAGGCACGCAGTTGCAGGGCTGCACTAAATTACAAATTTAACGGCCAAACCACAAAACTGGAAAACCAGCAAAAAAGCCCAAATATGCCTCAAATTACCTTACACACTCACACACAGCAAAGGGGGAGAGCCAGGAAGTCTGTGAGTGAGGTTGCAAGTTAATTTGAGGCATATTTACTGTTTTTTCACGATCGAAAATAAACTAAGCGAGAAAAAAATGGCAGCCAAAAAAACATAACAGAATGAAAAATGAGGCAGAAGGCAGTAAAAAAGAGCCACTGAAAAAAAGTAAAAAGTAAAAAAGTAACACTTAACCCAAGGCAGTAACACTCATCGCAAGACCCCTAAACTACATGGGGGGAAGAGGCTTGCAATGAGCTCCAAAGGTGATCATTGCAAAGCACGAAAGTTGCAGGTTGCCAAGGCCTGCAATGAGCGGCGCTAATCGCGAGGCCCGTACAGTAGACAGAGGGAGAGGCTCATAATGAAGGCGCTCAGCGCGGGGCTCGCGTTGAGCACCGAAGGTACAGCATTCCCAGCCTTAAAATGTTATTCCTGTAATTTTTGACGGGCAAATAGCTAGAAAACATATAAGCATAAGTTAGATTATTGGGCACAGAACAGCACACAGTAAAGAGATCACGTAATCAAAACGGCAAACACTGCCAGTCTTCTCATAATGATGTCATCAGCGGAGGATACTCTAGCCGATGCGTGCATTTCGCGCCTGTGCTTCTTCCAGGGCTGACCACCATGACAGCAATTTGTTTGTTTTTTCAAATAAAAGAGGCTTTCCCCTGTTGTCTAAGTTTACATGCCAGCATGGAGTCAGGTTTATAAGAAAAAGTGAAAAATTTGTCTTTTCAGCAAACTTAAGTTAAGGGATCAACTGGGAGAGTTGCTGTTTGTATTGGGGTACCAATGGATTTGTCTCTACCTCTATTATTGAATTAAAATCTCACCCTGCACCAGCCATGTCGAATGGTGCCAAGAGCTTGTCAAATTGCAGATCTTGTGGAAAAAAGACGCCTGACCTGTGTTTGGGGCATAGAAATTTGCTGATCGTGAATAGTACCATGGCCTAGGATGTAGTGACCTTCCTGATCTCTCTGTTTTTTTTTCATGTTTAAAATGAACACTTTTGAATATTAAAATTGAAACTCCACTATTTTGATCTGCTCCGGTAGCATGAAAGACTTGAGTATAATGTTTGCCCCAATATTTCTAGCTTCTCTGACCGAGGGGGAAAATAGGCTGAAGTAGATGGAAAGTCAGCCCAGAACTCAACCATGTGCTGGCCTGATAAAACCTACTGCTTCGATAAAATCTACTACTGTAGGGTATAATTATGTCAACTAGTGTTGCGGATTCAGATTATATGTTTTACCAGTAACTGATCATTTTTTACGGTTAAAATCTATATTATAATATTTGCATCTGCAGAGCTCTAGCTGCACGTCTGCTCACTTGTGTAGTCAGACACGTCCAGCAGATTTATGGTGTTTTTATTGCATTACAGTGGTACCTAAAGTGTATGCTTAGAAGAGAACATTTTAATTTGCTATGCCACAAGCAGCTATAACATGTTTTGTAATCTTGTATCCAGTCAAGTGTTATGATACCCCTAAAATGGCCTTGTGCTTAATAATATTGTTATGCTTAAAATGTCATGGCTGACACAATAAAAATAAAAATGACATCTATGAGTAGAGGCAAGTAAACGTATGATATTGGAAAGCACTAAACCATGGTATACTCTGCTCTTGCATGGGGACAGAATCTTCTTGATATTAATTTGTCCATCTTTTAGCTCTTTATGTGCACTATGAAGTAATCAGTGGACCCTCTTTAGAACTCCACTACCATCTTCAAGAGCTTCAAACTGAAGCCTAATTTATTGGTCCTGCACAAGAAATACTCTTGGAGGTTTGTCCTCCCCAGAATATATTCAGTTGTCTGCCCTTATAATTTACATTGCCCCTTTGAAAGATATGTCTTGTTCCTCCTTACAGTCTTAGGCTTACGGTTCTTGGAGTACTCTCTATGAACACCTTGTGAGCTTGTGTTTCAAGCAAGCAAGCAGTGCTTCACACACTGCTCTGGGATTCAAAATGTTGTATGTGAGACTTGTCCTGTATCATGTTGGTTTGGCATTAAATAGGTATATAGAAGTTTCTGGGATTATGAATGCATCTGATAGAGGAGAATCATCAGCGTATGCAAATAAAAATTATCATGAAAGAAAACACCAAAATAAACATTAAGAAACTTATCCTACAGTTTTCAGATTTTTAAAAGGAATTCCCCTGAAATCCCAGGCTAGATTAGCATAAAAATAATAATTCATCAGGGGCAGCTACAACTTTCTTGAAGTGTCTGGGGATCAGTCTCTGCAGCAACCATCATGGGATGTACTGTATAATCTTTCTTCTCATCACAAGGATGGTGTGACGATCCGTGAGTAGAGGCTATACAAGCCCAGAGCCACCTCTGGGTAATCAGCGCTTCCAGGAGTCCCAGTAACCTTCCTGTGGTAGTGACCAGGACAGGTTACTTGTAGGGTGTAGATAGGTTCAGTATCACAGCCACCAGGAACATAATAAGAGAACATACAATCTCTATATGTCTCAAAGTGATCAAATTTATTTTTGAAATGACAGCAATATTTATACTGTAGGAGATAGATACAGAGGGGTGTACACAGCACAACAATGAGAGGGTGTGGAAGACAAACACAAGAGATAAACTCCACATGGGGTCTAGCAGTAGCTTCCTGAAAGCAATAGGCTTAACCTTTAATACACATCCTGCCATCTCTGTGTCTGACTGGTCCAGACTTTAGATAGAGTACATGGAGGATGGGATTAATTTAATTGCTAACATTGAGCGAGAGCGGATTATAACTACAATGGAGGTTTTTACGTACATAATCCAGTGGCTGGAGCCAAGCTGTCTGTGCCCTCTAATCAGCTCAATGGCCCAACACCCAGGCAGAGAATAAGGGGTCAGTGACAGATATAAGGAAGCAGCTTCAGGCAATGCTGCTCTGGATCTCAGCACTGTGCTGCTGTTGGCTTGAAGGTTAGTAAAGGGTTAAATAAAATGGTGTAGGCACCTCTGTGGGTGTGAATACCAAGTTTTTTAAGTAAAATAAATGTGTATGTGTAAAGAATGAATCAATGTAATGCATGCTTCTGATATAAGCAGCATATTTTAAATTATAAAAAGTAAAAAACAGGGAAACTTCCATATTCTTTTAACACTCCAATATCCTCCCGATTTAGTCTGCTACTACTTACTATTATCTTGGCTCTTAAGGGGTTGCTACCACTGAGAATGCTAACAGATTGTTTTAAAAGTTCAAGAGCTCATTCAAGAGTGGAGTTATAGGCTGTGACAGTTACACTCATGTTCTGTGTTCCTCAGATGATCACATCAAGACTATTAGCAATAAATTGTGATTGCTAAAGCTTTTCTATGACCTATCCTCTTATAGTAGCGCAGCACAAGGCAGCAGCAGTGGCAGTAATTATAAGCTAGATGCCATATCATAGAGTCAAGGCTTAGGTAAACTGTTAAGGATTAGGGTGAGGGTTGGGGTTAGGGTTAGGCTAGCATAAGCTTAGAACTTCTCTCACATATCTGCAGCTCTGCAAAATACCGGCAGCGTCATCTAGCGGTTGGAGGCCGCACTGCAGCGGCAGACCTGTCCGGACACCATAACATGATAGATCCCTTTTCTACGTATATTTGAACCTTTATAAGTGAAATATTTCATATAAGATCCGCTCAGTTTTTGTATGTGAATGCACTTAAGACAAGTTTCCAAGTGTCTCATGTGCTAATTAGTAATTAACAACAATGATCTATCATTACAACAAATATTAATCTTTGTTTGTTTCTGGCTCAGAACGTCTGCTGACAGCTGAAAATGGCAAATGTCAATGTTAGTTTATTTTAGGATAGTGCAATAACATTCAGTTGATAAAGTACTGGTTACTACCTACAGTTTTACTATTTGGAACCTCAGCTGTGTCACATTAGTATACATTGTATTCATAATACAGCAGACACAGTGCATGCTCCTGCCCAGTACAACAGAAGCAATAAATGTACTTGTAAGCAATCTAATGGCAATCTGATAGAAGAGAAAACTGTATGCAAAACAAATAACAATCTATATACAGATAAAATGTTACTGCACACAGTGCAATGCAATCTTATAAAACGCTACTGAGTAATGTTACAGTAAATGCATGCACATTATAAATACAAATGCATATTAAATATAATTGCAGCATTGGATTAAATAGCTTTACCGTATTAGCTCTGATAAGGCCTGCACGGTAGTGAATCCTGTTAAACTCCTGTCTCCCTGTGTGCAGTGCACACAGATCTAATCCCTCCCTTTCTATTTGTGTTGCAAGAAGCACAGGGATCTGGTTACTACCAAGGGGAGGAGATGTGGGCCTATAATAATTACATGGGGATCCTGAAGCCTGAGCACAGCAAACACAGGCCATGCGTAGTGCACCTATGAAATGGGTTAATCTGCAATAAATACAGAATTGGATCTCCACACAAAAAATCGGAGCAAAAAGGCATCTTTTCATTTAAACCATATTATTGCTTGAACACTTGAATGCATGATTATATATATAGCATGATTTATATTTCACCACATTAAACTACTTCATAATGTGATTTTAATTAATAATGCAATGCAGACTTAGGATCTATCCCTCTTTGCCTGCGCATTTCTTCTGCAGCACTGACAGCTGCAGTTACAGGTGCCATCCGCCAGAGGGCGCTGTGAGTTTTCGGGCACCATCAAGTTCCAGGGAAGGCAAAGAACTATTTTCTCCTCCAACATGGCGCAACTCGATGGCACTGAATCGACAGCGAGGCCATTGCTATGTTCGGCGCAGGCATTCAGCCCCCTGGGTGCTTGGGCGCGCCTCTCTTAGCTCAAGGCCTCTACTGTCGGCGTGCCTTATGTGCTAAAATCGACAGTTCCATCTGTCGGCCGGCGACAGAACTGCAGCTGTCAGATTTTGCGATGGTGAAGAGGAAAAGGACCCAGACTTAGTGTTCCTACGTATGGAAATTGCAGATGGTTCATAATAAAAGGAACACTGTAGTCCCATTTTTCTTTAAACTTGATAACGGGCAAAACATTTTTAAAACTCCCCCAAAATAAAAACCTTATACATTTTAAAATGTGGTCTGGCAAGGCTGTGTCTGGATCTGTTATATTAGGGGTGCATGCAGCAAAAAAAAAAAAAGAAGAGCTTCACATATAACTTCCCTAACCTCAAGTCTTTACTACCCCTGTTACCAATTAGATTGTAAGCTCTCATGAGAGCAGGGAAACCTATCCTCTTATGGTAGCACATATCATCTCTGCGCACGCTGCTCCTGCTACTGTCTTCGAGAGAAAATATCACAGAAAATAGCAGGAGCAGCGTAGAAGACTCAAAGAAGACTGAAAATAAAAGTTAAGTATACATAAACACTACGGGCCTCATTCAATTATTGGCCGTAAAACGGCCGCAAAGCTGCGATTCCTTGCGGCCGTCTTACAGGCCCGTGTAGAGCTACTTTTACCTTGCAATTCAATTATACGGCGCCGCAAGGATATCCCCTTCCGGCCGGCCGCATATCATGCAAACGGCCGGAAGCTTTTTCCCAGCGCCCGTAAATCTTGTTTTCCGTCCGCAAAGTCCTAAAACTGAAAATGCAAATATAAAATTGAGAATGCACTGTAAAGCTCTGTAAATGCTAGGCATCATAATGGGGGACACGAGGATTAATAGCAACACCCTCTCAAGCTTGCACATCAGCCCAAATCAGATATATTATTTACGGATTACTTTACGTCCCGTAGTTCCGCGGGCTGGTCCTTGTTCAAACCCGTACGGGTTCGGAGATGAAGGGCCGCAAACCAAGCATTGTAATAGCCAACATATATTCAATCCAGCACTGCAAAGCACTGTAAATGATGGGGAACATAATGGGGGGCATGAGGATTACTAGCCAAACATTCTCAAGCTTGCACATCGCCAAATTGTACTTTGATTTCAAAATCCGTACAAGTCCCACGGACTTCACTGACCAAGCCCGTAGCTCCGTATTCAAGCCTGTGCGGGCTGTCCTCCAAGCCCGCAGCTCGTTTTTAAAGGCCGTATGTGCTTGGAGGTTAAAGGTATCCATTTTGTTACGGTTTTTGCAGTCTGCATGGTTTAAGCCTGTAACCCTAAAATGGAGGCCCAAGCATTACAGCCTCCAAATTAACAAGACTTCAAATTAGTTTAATATTCCTCATATGTTTGATTGGTCAGCTTGTGTACCTGAATGAAGCTGGGAGCTACTGTAGGTGGGCAGGTCATAGCAGAGAGATCAGACAAATCCCAATCCACTAGAGGAGGAACTGACAACCCACTCCAATCTCTTTGGCCTTGAAACTTTGGATAACAGCACAGGCAGAGACCTAGCTGAATGTGCTGCAGTCCATAGGGTCACGGAGAGTCGGACACAACTGAAGAACTTAACCACATATAATGAAATATTCCCCTGGTACTTGATATATGCCAAGTGGCGGTCTGATTTGGCCACTATTTGTATTCTCTAATGTAGATGTGATGAGCGAGATGTATATGCAGTTAGATAGAGATTTAAGGGATCCCAATAGAGCTCATGTGCGTGGCAAAGGGTTCATATGACCTGACTCAGGTTTTACTCTTGATATTGAATTGGGTAGTGTGGCTTTAATCATATTATGCAAGTTGCAGCATGGTTTTTCAGATTGGCATGTGCATGACCATTACAACATATGATAACCAAAGGATATTTAGCCAATGCATGTTCATTATTGGGCAACTAACTGTATTCACACATATGCTAACTGATGTGGGTGAAGGAGTTTGTGTACTTCAATGAAGCTGTGAGCTAGCCTACATAGGGCCAGTGTAGGGGGGGTATGTCTTATCAGAGAGGTCAGACTAATCCCAATCAACTAGAGAAGGAACTGGAAAAGCACTCCAGTGTCACCTGTCCTATTCATTGTAGGCCCTCAGGGGAATGTTCCTACTCCACAGTATCGCTAATCAGACTTGTCATGGGTATTAACCCTATATTAGTAGTAGATATGATATTTGGGATCAGATGATATCTAAAGCTATTCTGACTCCTCAACAGTTTTACATGTATTGATCTATTGCATGTTAACTATGGCTCATCAGTTTACATTTATAGGAATGTGACACTAATGTAATGCATGTGGATTTCACAGAACAAAACATATTCATAACACATGGACTCAGTCAGAAAGGTCTAACAAAGCTTTATTTTTTACACAGACCACAATCAGCAGTGGTCAAGATTGTGCATTCACATAACAGTATAACAAAGCTTTATTTGATAGACAGACCACAATCAGCAGTGGTCAAGATTGTGCATTCACATAACAGTATAACAAAGCTTTATTTGATAGACAGACCACAATCAGCAGTGGTCAAAACTGCATTAATATCATGGGTGTGGTGTGGGCGGGTCCTTGAAGAGCAAGAGGCTGGAAAAAAGGGGAAACCTACAGGGGTCAATCTAATAGTCTAGAATAAGCATGATGCATAGCACCTACCAGGGTCACATGCTGCAACCGGAACCAGAAATCTCTCCATTTAACTGAAGAAACCATTTATGTGCATAGCACTTACAACTTGTAACTAGATCTGCTCAATGAAACAGATGATTCAACCTTTGGACTGTGTAATCCAATCCAGTTTCACACATACAGTGTGTTGACCAAACAAAAATGTGAAAGAAGTGTTCAAATCAAAAAATGCGGAGGAGGATCCAAAACAATTTAGAATCACAATGTATGTACAGTACAGTTCTAAATACTGTACCAATATACCAACTCACCTGATTCCCATCTGCAAGCATTACTAACCATTAGCTAGGTCTGTGGATAATCAGAAATATGGGCAAATAGCCATTATTATGGAGAGGACACAAAGGTCAGCTATTGAGGTGTCAGGCAGCGGTGGTCTGGGAGGTGGCGGACACATGGGAGGAGAGGAAGGGCCAGGCTGCTCTTGGCTGGGGGATTGAGAGATCCCCGTTGATGTTGGGCTGGGGACCATCGCCTGTCTGAGCAGCCTGACCTGAAGGTGTTCGGTGGTCATGTGGTGCCTCCTCACCTCCCTGGACAGCCTGGCCAGGCTGTGGGTCATATGTGACCGGAGGGCAGAGATGCTGGCCTCCATCCGGAGCTGGCTGGCCATAGACTCCTGAATGCTGGCCTCGATCCTCTGGGAGCTTGCCAGCAGCTCCTTCAGGACGGCCAGCATCTCCACCTGCACAGCCTGGCTCTGCGGCGACGACACCGCTGGGTGGGCGTGATGAGGTGATGCGGGGAGGTCCACAGCTGGAGCCTGTGGTGAGAATGTGCCCGGTGGTGACCAGGCCAGCACACTGTGTGGAGAAGGAGGTGCTGTCCCTTGGGCGGGTGAGGGCCCCAGAGCAAGCCTTTCGAGGATGGGCATAGGCCCAGGGCTTGTGGCAGGTGACCCCGCAAGGTCAATGACCAGCCCATCCTCTGACCCAGAGCCCTCTGATCTTCCTTCCTCCTCCCCCTGTGCTGGAGGATCCTGGTACGGGGCTGATGGCCCTGCCTCCTCTCCCTGGTCACAGGACCCAGAGCTCCTCCTGGATGCTGAGAGATAGAGAAGAAAGTTACATGTCATTAGTATGTTGATTAGAGCATTGATGTGTTCATTTCTAATTATCTGACATCTAGCCTTGAATATGGATGATTCTCTGATTAGCTATCTTATACTAGCTGTTATCTATTCTTAGGTTTCTGTTCTGGATGGTTCTCGGCTCACAACTCTATCTGTATTACGGCTGCTGTCTGTAACTGCATAGGCTGAACGGGCACACCAATACATGGACTCTCTATTACAGGGGTGTCCAAACTCTTTCCTGGATTGGAAGATATCCTTTCTGTGCACAGGTGAGTCAATCAGGATGACTGAAGAAGCGATTGACTCACCTGTGCGCAGCAGGGTTATCAAATCCAGCCATGTGTGTGGCCCCCCAGGACCGAGTTTGGACACACCTGCTCTTTGCTTGATTACTGTTGTGGTGACCAGGAATGACAGTGATTTGTCAGCTTCATGAATTTAATGATGCATCCATCTATCCCTTGTTATTTCATGGAGCTGACATGTCAGTATCATGTCCATGTGTAGTGTGTGTGATGCACATGTGGTGGCATGTTGCTGTATGTCATATTCACCTGCCATGGAGGCTGGGTCCTGCTGCTCCACCGGGCCTGATGCTCCAGCTGCGTCGGAGGGTGCAAGCATGGCCCTTGCAATACCTTCATGGGCAAGGTACTTGACCCTCCGCCCCTCGGCCTCCTGCGCCATCTTCTTCCTCACCACGGCCCTGATGTTGTCGAACCGATGCTTTATGGACCGCAGACTCCGTCCACGGCCCGCCACACCGTTCACCAGATCCACCACCTGCTGCCAAGCATTAGCACGGGGCCCAGCCTTGACTTCCCTACCCCCCGAGGTGATGGCGGGGGGGCCAGAATGGCCTCCAGGAGGACCCTGTTCTCCTCCCGGCTATAATTGTGGGCTCTGGACCTGCCGCCAGCCTCTTGCTCTTCAGACTGGGGATGAGGACCCTCTCCACTCTCCTCCTCCCTCCTCCTCCTCCTCCTCCTCTCCTCCCTCCTTCCTCTACTCTCCTCCCTCCTTCCTCTACTCTCCTCCCTCCTTCCTCTCCTCTCCTCCCTCCTTCCTCTACTCTCCTCCCTTCTCCCTCTTCCTCTCCTCCCTCCTTCCTCTACTCTCCTCCCTCCTTCCTCTACTCTCCTCCCTTCTCCCTCCTCCTCTCCTCTCCTCCCTCCTTCCTCTGCTCCCTCCTCCCTCCTTCCCTCCTCTCCTCCCTCCTTCTCTTCTTCTCCTCCTCTCCTCCCTCCTCTCCTCCCTCCTCTCATAACTTCTCCTCCTCCTCTCCTCCCCCCTCCTCTCCTCCCTCCTCCTCCTCTCCTCCCTCCTCCTCCTCTACTAACTCCCCCTCCTCAACTATTACCTCCTCCTCACTCCTCCCCTCCTCTTCCCCACCTCCACTCCCCGGGACTCCCTGCCACTCCTCCACCCTCTGCTCCTCTCCCTCCATCACCACCTGAAAAGAAAAGAAAGAGAAATAAAGAAATGTTTTAGTGGGTTTGCCTGCTCCACGCTCGTCCCCCATTCTGATCGCCTCGAACACTATTTCTGCTTGGATATCAATGTTGTAACTAACTGCAGTAATCAACCTTAAGTGGACAGAGCCTGTGACAGCAGTGGGAGGGGTGTACAGCACCTCTCACTCTGGACCTGAGAGGCGCTGATGAAACACGCTAGATCAATACTTTCCTAAACAATGTGGAAGGGTCAGTTACAGTTTGCATATATACAAGGCATGCGGCTATTTACTGTGTGCTTCTATCATGTGTGGGGAGTGGCCCATGTCTGAGGCAACTAATATCCTATCTGCATTATACTCTGGGCGTGGTACCTATCCTGAAGCCATCTTCTGTACCAGAGGTAGTAGGAACTACATGGTCCTGCTGTTCTAGGCTGAAAATAAGTTCTTGTCAAGCCCCATTGAAGAAGCAGTTTGGAACACCTATGTGTATTGCAGATATGTGTAGAAATCTCACTCAAACTCAATCTCCAACTCAATCAAACTCAAACTCAAAATCAAACTCAATCAAACGCAAACTCAAAATCAAACTCAATCAAACTCAAACTCAAAATCAAACTCAATCAAACTCAAAATCAAACTCAATCAAACTCAAACTCAAAATCAAACTCAATCAAACTCAAACTCAAAATCAAACTCAATCAAACTCAAAATCAAACTCAAACTAAAACTCAATCAAACTCAAACTCAAACTCAAAATCAAACTCAATCAAACTCAAAATCAAACTCAATCAAACTCAAACTCAAACTCAAAATCAAACTCAATAAAACTCAAACTCAAAATCAAACTCAATCAAACTCAAACTCAAAATCAAACTCAATCAAACTCAAAATCAAACTCAAACTCAAACTCAATCAAACTCAAACTCAATCAAACTCAATCAAATTCAAACTCAAAATCAAACTCAATCATACGCAAACTCAAAATCAAACTCAATCAAACGCAAACTCAAAATCAAACTCAATCAAACGCAAACTCAAAATCAAACTCAATCAAACTCAAACTCAAACTCAAAATCAAACTCAATCAAACTCAAACTCAAAATCAAACTCAATCAAACTCAAAATCAAACTCAAACTCAAAATCAAACTCAATCAAACTCAAAATCAAACTCAATCAAAATTAAACTCAAAATCAAACTCAATCAAACTCAAACTCAAACTCACTCAAAATCAAACTCAAACTCAATCAAACTCAAACTCAAAATCTAACTCAAACTCAATCAAACTCAAAATCAAACTCAAACTCAAACTCAAAATCAAACTCAAACTCAATCAAACTCAATCAAACTCAAAATCAATCTCTCTCTCTCTCTATATATATATATATATATATATATATATATATAGAGAGAGAGAGAGAGAGAGAGAGAGAGAGATCCAGATATAATACGAAACAGAAAAAAATAAATAACTTACCTCCCTCCACAAAACTCCTCTCCCCACAACTAAAAACTCTCCAAACCTATAAGCCAACAGCAAAAAAAACACAATTGTACTTCTCGCCAGTGTATTCAGTAAATATAGAAATTGGCAAAACATACAAATAAAAGACAGCTTGATAGGATGAAAAGCATGTACAATGCAACTTACCTCCCTCCAAACCCCTAAGGGCCGGATCAAAGATCCCAAATCCTCCAAACACCTATAAACAAGCAAAGAACTCAATTTTACTTCTCGCCAGTGTATTCAGTAAATATAGAAATTGGCAAAACATACAAATAAAAGACAGCTTGATAGGATGAAAAGCATGTACAATGCAAATTACCTCCCTCCAAACCCCTAAGGGCAGGATCAAAGATCCCAAATCCTCCAAACACCTATAAACAAGCAAAGAACTCAATTTTACTTCTCGCCAGTGTATTCAGTAAATATAGAAATTGGCAAAACATACAAATAAAAGACAGCTTGATAGGATAAAAAAGCATGTACAATGCAACTTACCTCCCTCCAAATTCCTACGTGACGGATATAACCTCACAAACTCTACAAAATCCTCCAAACACCTATAAACAAGCAAAAAACACAATTGTACCTCTCGCCAGTGTATTCAGTAAATATAGAAATTGGCAAAACATACAAATAAAAGACAGCTTGATAGGATGAAAAGCATGTACAATGCAACTTACCTCCCTCCAAACTCCTACGTGCCGGATATAACCTCAAAAACTCTCCAAAATCCTCCAAACACCTATAAACAAGCAAAAAACACAATTGAACTTCTTTACATCGGCATCCGTAAATGTAGTAACGGATTTCCGTAAAAAGAACTTAAACCGCGACTTTATAATAAAGCAACTTACCTACTCTCAACCAACAAGCTCCTGGAACCGCGTGCTACCTTGTCAGAAATCGCAACACAGTCGAGGCATGGGCGCGTGTCATTCCTATTTATTCACTCCCACTGTCAATCAAATGGTCTATCCCGTAAGTGATTGGCAGTGCGGCCTGTGGCGCTATTCGTGATTCCGCTATTGGATGGTTCGCGCCGGGCGCGGCTAGTCCGTCCCCCTTCCAGCTTGCGTGCGCGCCTAAACGTCATAGCCTTCCTAAATTCTGAAGGCCGCGATTCGCGCCTGGCTAGATTTAATTTACGGCCGCATCCGTTGAAGTCCACACGATGCACTTACGGCATTGTAATGAAACCGGGCTGAAAGGGCCCTAAAAGTGTAAAGGAAGCAATAAAAGGCATTCGAATTACTGTAAAAACAATCCCCAATAATCAAATATGTTAATAAAAGAGATCTTTTTATTGTCATGTACATCCTCAATATGGCGGCCAAATTAACCCTTTAGCACTCAGAAAGGCTAGAATGTGTCCCCTAAACATATCAACATTATCTGATTTACATCTCTTTTATCACATCTACATTTTTGAACACAAATATTGTATATATTTCCACGCCACATTACATAGATCATGGAGCATATGCCCAAATTCAAATGTGGGCCAGAATATTAGCGGTTACTAATTAAAATGGCTCAACAAATCCATAATCAGGGAACTTCATAACATGATGAAGCTTAGATACACCAGTGAGCTTTTCCATTTGTGAAATCCACCCGGATTATCACATCTGGGGTAATTAGCAAGCTATATAACCACATCATCATCCATGAATTAGCAAGTCTAAACCATCATGGATAGCAGCAACCTGAGTGCAGCGTATAGGTATGTGAGGAGAGCGCAGCGTCGTAGGAATGGATATTTGTTTCGAATGTTGCAGAGTGGAAACCGGGCTGTCATGCGTGCGACTGTGGAGTGGCTGAGGCGTGACAGAGAGGGGCGGCTGGGAGTGAATGTGGGTGAGCGTGCTGATGCAATTCATGGTGGTCCGGAACCAAGCCAGGCAAGTGGCTCATCACAGGATATGCCTAGGGTCATGGTGGGGGGTCAGTTAGGGGAGAGAGCTCCAGTGGCACAGGGACAGGGGGATATGAGGGCACCTGCAGACAGGGAGGAGGACCTTGATGTGGGTGATCAGCTGATGGGGGGGCCAGATGAGAGACCCCTAGAGGGTGTGGCACATGAAGTGGGGGCTCCTGCACAGCCAGACCCACAGGGGGGTGAGCAGGCCCAGGAGCCTGCCAGGAGGATTCGTGCACCCAGGGTGTACAGGGAGAGAGTCACATTAGAGGGGTTAACTGATGTGGAAGTGTATGAGCGTTTTAGGCTAACCCGTGCCAGCCTGGAGGAGCTCTATGCGGTCCTGAGGGAGGACATGGAGCCTTCCTCACAGACCAATAGAGCCATCCCAGGCATGACACGGATCTTAGCCGCCATACACATCCTATCATCTGGTAGTTTTCAGAACACTGCTAGCATAGTAGGAGGAATGTCTCAAGCAAGCCTTTCAAGGTGCCTGAGCACATTCCTCCATGCTATCGTTCCGAAAACTGCCAGATACATCAGTTTTCCCCACACTGGGGAAGAGATCTTGAAGGTGAAAGCAGATTTCTTTCGAATGGGAGGTATCCCCAATGTGCTCGGTGCTATAGATTGTACACATGTAGCATTGATACCTCCTAGAGAGCGAGAAGCGCTGTTCCGAAATCGCAAACACTATCATTCCATCAATGTACAGGCTGTTTGTGATGCAGACATGCGCATACAAAATGTGGTTGCAGGCTTCCCGGGAAGTACTCATGATGCCCATATCCTGCGTCAGTCATCCACCCATCTTTATTTTGAGTCTGGAGAAGCTCCACCTGGGTGGCTACTGGGTGAGTACCCATAAAGGATCCCCTAAAATATACATCATGTTCCACTGTAATGCTATTCCATTGTTGCGTGAAAAATGCGCAACGACGCATGCGCCAACAGACAAAATAGAGTCCCTCAATAGCGCGCACAACATCTGCGCGCAGGAGTTGAGATAAGGATTTAAGGGTGGACTTAGGGGTTTTAGGCTTAGGGGTCTTTGGGCTAAGGCTTTGGATTATGAGTGTAAGTGTTAGGCATGGGGTCTCAGTGGTTTGGGTTAGAGGGTTTTGGCCCATTAGTCAATAGATTCTACAACTTGCGCTCTTTGATGGACGCACATTTTGGCACACGATTTCCAACAGTGCGCTACTGTCGCCGGCTTCTGGCAGCGCCGTATTCTCCGCGCTCATTTGCCGTGCGCCATAAGGAAGGTGTGCCGACTGAGCCATTGCATCGTAGCTTGTTGCTGTGCCTACCCCTATGTGACGTGGTCATAGGAGTATGAAGTTCCAAGCCAGAGATCCCTAAACTAA
This sequence comes from Discoglossus pictus, assembly GCA_027410445.1. Taxonomy (NCBI): domain Eukaryota; kingdom Metazoa; phylum Chordata; class Amphibia; order Anura; family Alytidae; genus Discoglossus; species Discoglossus pictus. Next base: position 113,469,107 of record CM050165.1, on the reverse strand, counting down.
CGTCACATTAATCATTGCGTATATTTACAGATGCTTTAACGAGCAGCACAAACTCACATTCATATCTACATCTCCCATTTTTGTTTCCTTCAGGTGATGCAGGATATAGGTGTGTTGACCCCTGTGAACAATCCACGCACAGAGGGGGAGGAGAGGTACAATGCGGACCCGGAATGTAATAGAGCGCACCTTTGGACTCCTGAAGATGCGCTTCAGATGTTTACATTCCACTGGCGGGGCGCTACAGTATACACCAGGGAAGGTTTGTCACATCATCATGGCCTGCTGTATTCTGCACAATATAGCAGTACAGGCAAACTGTCTGGGGAACATTGATGATGCTCCGCTTGAACCGGCGGAGCGTCCAGTACCTCCCGCTGGTGAGGATAACGTTCAGGGGTCACAACTACGTGCCCACATCATTCGTGAGTACTTCGCATGTAAGTCTGAAACTAATTACAACCAACTATAATGTACATGGCTTATGGTTACTAATACATCTCTTTTCTCCTTCCCCATTGTCTTCCAGAATATCCAACAGTCCACAGTAGAGGATAGCTTTGTGATGTAACATATGTCTTGTGACGCATTCTTCATACTGGATCAAATACAGCCTGCTCTGATATCCGTTAATGGTAAGTATGCGCACATTCCCATACACATCATATATATTGATATCTGCCAACCTCAAGAAGCTAAGCTAAATGGATGGTCTGATGTATTCCACAATGTCAATGGATATAGGCCTCACAATCGTATTTGAAAACATCTGCCCAGAACAGTAATGTTCACATTGTCTGATCATGCTATTCCACATCCCATGGAGGTCAATGCAATTCCTAGCAATCTGGATATATGAACATACCAGCATACTGTAAACCATAATAAATGAACCTCATGTGATGCAAAGAGGGGATGTCCCCTGTTCTTTGTCAGCGAATGCTGGTAAAAGCATTCTCAGTCAGATAACATGAATAGTCTCAAGGATGTGTTAACTAGGAATCATTGTGCAATATATCATACTAGCGACTTGCCCGTCAAAAAATGACGGCAATGTGATGTATATGTTTGTGAAGTTGTTTAGTTATTTAAATATATTTTTGACCCTTGTAAGTATTGTGATATGAACATGTATTTTTGTAAAACGTTGATGTAATGGTTTTTTAAAATGAAATTTGTATCTGAAGAATTGTTCACTTTAATATACATAGAATCCATAGGAAAGTAAAAAGTAAAAAGACTTTTTGAAACGTGCCGAATTTTAACATGAAGTTTAAAATATATGTAAGCAATAACCTTGAAAGTATATATTTTTAAAATTGAACTTTATTTTTTATGTAACTTTGGAAGTTTTTCAAAACATTTGTCTAATTTTGAACATTATAAACAGGAACATAGTAAAGACATTTTGTAACATAATTTTGAATTAAAAGTATTAACATTTGAATGTAAAAACAGTTTAACTTTAAATTAATCAGTATTAACATGCAATTTGTATCAGAATAATTGTTAAGTTTAATATACATTGAATGTAGAGGAAGGCATACAGTAAAAACTCTCCTTAAACCGTACATAATTAAAGTAATTCATTACTGAGCACATAAACTGGCGATAAACATTAATGTAGGTAGTAATCTTAAGATAACAGAGAATATTTACATTGTGACTTAAAAGGTGCTTGAGCTCTTAACATGAACTTTGTAATATGTTGAATGAAATAACTTGAAAATATTGTTTTTAAACTTTTAACATTAGAAACATTAACATAGTGACTTAACATTTTAACATAATTTTTCATAGAAATGCAAGGCAAGTATTTTGTGAGGCGAATTATCCATAAACATGACTTCCATTAATTATGACTGAATTAAACAACCAATTGTTTTGTATTTTTGAATGTTTTTCCAAAATGTTTGCATGGCTTTAGTTTGTATCCTGCAAAGTTATAGTACTTCATAGTAGACAATGTTTTTAGTAAAAATACGTCCATCTTCTAATAAATCACCTTGACTTTCATTGTTTTCAATGTAAACTTTAATAGCCTGTGGATTTTTGCACCGTGACAACGCAACGTACAAATGACCATGTGCAAAAACTGGTTCTTCCAAGAAAATACCCACAGAGTTGAAAGTTTGACCTTGTGATTTATTAATGGTCATGGCAAATGCCATAATAATGGGAAATTGTCTTCTTTGAAGTATAAAAGGGAGACTACTTTCACTTGGTGCTAAATCTATTCTTGGTATGAAAACTCTCTCTCCTTTATGGGTCCCAGTTAAAATTTCAGCATCTATAAAATGGTCCGTTAATTGTTGCACAATTAATCTTGTGCCATTGCATAGGCCTTTTTTGGGGTTCATATTTCGCAGTAACATGATAATTGCACCTTTCTTTAGCTGCAAAATATGTGGTGGCATTCCAGAAGGAGTTAAAGAGTTAATGAATTCAGTTGAAAAGTTTGCCTGACTTTCATTGTCATCAGCAAGTACAGAATCAGCACTGTGATAATTTCTTTGTGGTGCATTAATTTTTTTTAAGATTTCATTATTGAGTATTAATGCATCTTTATTTTTACACGTCAGTATAACTTGGTTGGCAAGCTCGGAATATTCTTCGTTATTTATGCTCCCTTCAAATATAGCCGATATAATATCTTGTTGACAAATAATATGAGGTGGGATCTCTACAGTGTCGTCAGGTAAATGTAGTATTTTTTCTGTTCTGCCTTCTCCAATTTTAATAAGCCAATCATTGAAATCAGTTTGGCCTTCTGATCTCATATTTTGTTGCAGTTGAAGATGGGTAAAATGTTTCCATACTGTACTTGACTTTATACATGTTTCAATAATATCTGTTCGATTTCCATGTACAACGACAGGTAATGTTTGTCTAAAATCGCCACCCAACAACATTACCTTTCCACCAAATGGAAAAATATTATCCATGACTTCACGAAGCAAACGGTCAATACATTGGAGGGCATAGCATGACATCATTGTGGCCTCATCTATTATAATTAATTTACATTTCTTCAATTTCTTTGCTTGTAAGGATGTCATGCGAATATCTGACACAGAATTTTCTAAAATAGGCACTGGCAGTTTAAATCCACTATAAACAGTTCTTCCACCTTCTAATAAAAGTGCAGCAATTCCAGTAGTGGCAAACGCCATTTCTATTTTTCCTTGTGCTCGTACTGAACTCATTAATAAATTGTACAAATATGTTTTTCCTGATCCGCCAGGTCCATCAAGATAGAAATAACGCTCTGTCACCATGTCATCATCTATAGCATTTTTAATGGCATGAAATGCTTGCAATTGTAGTGTATTTAAAGTTGCAAGTCTTTCTTCTGTTCTTTCTGCTTGTAGTTGAATGTCATAGTCTTCAAAGTTAATGTCATCTATAAGACCTGGATCAGGCAAATTAAAACTTGCACAACTTAATCCATGAGGTAAAAAGACTTCTTGAATTTCCATTAACGCTTTTAAGTGTGCAATGGGTTCATTGTATCGTCGCATAAAGTCTTCAGCCATATTACTTTTAAAAGTCTCCCACAAAGCTAATGCATTTGGAGCATTTGAGAAGATACAAATAAAAGCAAATTGTTCTCTCATCTGTCGTGGCATTTGACATTGTGCTGCTTCTTCTAAACATCTTTCCCACTCTGTATCATCAGCGAGTAAGTTTCTATGTCTTGCAGCTAAATGGAAGGATTCATATACAATGTCATTAACAGTTCTTAATTGTTCAAAACTTTGTGCTCCTGGAACATTTAAAAGTAATATCCGTAAGCAAAAACGTTCAACATCTCTTGGACTGACTGTGTAAATTCGTGGAATTATTTTATTGCTCTGGTTTTTCTTGCTCTCCATAATCCATTCACAAAAACATAGTGATATGGAATTTCAATATATAAGTATTGTGTTGCTTCAGCATCAGTGGAATTTAATGCAAACCATGCAGTTAGTGTAGTGTGACGATCTTCACTTTGGGCCAATGCATTCATTTCATTTCCAGCATGGAAATAGACTAAATGTCGTTGTGGCAAATGTACTGCTAACCTATATACTGCATGTGATCTATCATGCATTTCAAATTTTAAAAGCCGCCACATAGCTTCTGGCGCTCTGACATAGCGAGCATCTACATGAGATGCAATTTCATCATGTACTAACTCACTACTTTCAGGGTTGTCTGCACTTTTGACGACTACAGTAGCTGCATCGTAACCTTTGTAAATATATTTGTAGACATATTTAATGGATTTGATGGAAGTGCAGGCTTCTACGTTGATGTGGGCGTTGTACTTCATGAGTAAATGTGGATTGTAGGGTACTACATATCTATTGTCCACTTTTTTTCCACGAATAATGGCACTATCTCCTTCTCTTCTTTTATAAAGTGGATATCCATCACAATTTGCATATGTTTTGTCTCTATAATCTTTTGGAAAATCTTTTGAACATTGATTATTTTCCATACATGGTGATTGTGGATTAAGGTCTCCACAGGGTCCATGAATCATGCGATGAGTAACAATCTCATATAGTCTACCATATAGTTCTGGATCTGGTAGTTCAGCAACTATGACTGCATCCACTTTGTCCGAAGTATCTAATTTATCTTTCTCTTGAAGTATTATGAGAAGATGTGCATGTGGAAGGCCTCTTTTTTGAAATTCAATGGTATATACATAAGCAAGACATTTGCCAAATAACTGATTTATAGTGAAGTCACATATTAATTCATTTAATTTGATCTTAAAAACTCTGGCTACTAAATCTGGTCGATCTGAAGCACTTTGTCCAAGAAGTAGATTTTGATTAATTTCAGGCCATTGTGGATTACATGTAAATGTCACAAATAAATCTGGTTTTCCAAATTTTGTCACAATAGCCATAGCATCATTGTATCTTTCTCTCATATTTCGAGGAGATCCTTGAAAGGAAGATGGTAAAATGATGGCTTTGCCAGCTGTCATTTCTCTGCTTGTAGCCACGTCAGCAACATAGTCCATGAGTCCATGAGTCCACAATATTGTTCTACACGTAGTTTATCTTGTTGATATTTTATAAAGTTTAAATTATTTGCCTCAACTTGCAAATATGAATCAATAATCCATTGTTGTGTTAGTTTTCCACCACATAAAATTGGATTAAATTCATCTCTAATGGCAATTTGAGCAACTTTAAATTCAAGCAAAGAAACATTATTTCGGATTCTGGCTTTAGCATTTGGGTAACTGGGAAGGGTTAATTTTGGTTGCCAACCTGCTTCTCCATGTGGGAAAAAGATGGGATATGTCATTGGATCTAAATTTGGACTTAAGATATTAATATTAATAAATGGTTGCTCCTCATTTCTGGGATATACTCTAATGTCTCTTTGAAATGGTGGTTCTCCTTCATCATTCTGAAAGACCATTGCAACCTCATTTGATGTTGGCAAGTTGTAACGACGTTTATCAGTATGTCTGTCTCTTTTAAGCACCATATTAACCTTTGGCATGGGTAATTGATGTCTTTGTGCATGAAGTAGTTGTTCATTGTCTACATCTGCCAATTTTTTGTAAGCTTTACTGTAGGGATTGTTGTCCATAATGTTATTTAGCTCTATGAAAACACTGGGTAAGCATTTTTTATTTTCTTCCATCTGCATACGTTGGTCAACAGCTTCCATTGTATCTAGGACATATAGTTGAGCGAATTTTCTTTGCTCTCCTTCCTCTGGATGTAAATGTGAAGTCCGATGATAAATTTGTCCTTGTACTTTAAAACAGTAAGGACCATGTCCTGGTACATTAGCAGCCAATGTTGCCCCCATAGATGCAAATGATATGGCACTATTGTAGGATCTTATGTTTGTCTTAAAATTTTTGTAATTTGGAAAAGTAGGTTCAGTCATAACATTTTGTAAATAGGTTGGAAATTGTTTCCTTTCTGGAAGTTTGAACTTTCCTTTTTGACAACAACTAATAAATTGTCCATCTCTGGGTCTCTCCTGTTTAAAATAATAAGCCTCACAAAATTGACATTGAGTACTCATGTCCCCACAACTATGAACCTCTACTGCTAAAGACTTGAGTAAAGGACAATTTCCAAAGCATATCGGATGTTGACTTTCATATTCATCAGATGAAAAGTCATGAAATGTTTCAACAACAGGTTCTAAATGTTTAGTTTTTTTCGTGGATTTTCTTGGTATATGTTGTCCTTGTTTTGTTGAAATGGACTGTAAGTTTTTAGTAAGAGTTTGTAAATGCTTTGTTTTTGTAGTTGCTTTTTTTGGTCTGTCTTGACTGGTATCTTGTAAAATGTCATCTGATGTTTTAGGAACAGTTTGTAAATGCTTTATTATCTTTTTATTTTTTTTGGTTGTATCTTTCATTTTTGCAGCTGATATTCTTTTATTTGCAAGTCTTTTGCGTTCTTTTTCTCGTCGAATTTCTTTCTCCTCCGGTGTCTGCTGGGCGGCCCATCTCTCTTGTCTTTCTCTAATTTGACGTCTTTGCTTCTCTTCTTTGGTCTCGTTATCAGCCATATTAATCTGTAAAGGAAAAAAAATAAATGTAATTGTGTATATTTTAATTTGTAATTCCTGTTAAAGATTCTTGTGCACAATTGGTGAAATAAAAGGCAAATCATTAATGTATCATTTATATTTAGTTAAATTTATAATTCCTGTCCTCACTGGCTAAGAATTTGGCCAATGGAATACTGCTGTAAATAAGCATGTAACATATTTTTTTAAAATAATGGTTTTATTTATTAAAAACGTTGTTTGTGGATAGATATTTACCACTGCAAAACTTCTTTGCTAAAAAAAAAAGTGATGTGGTTATTGAGCTATGTATTGCATAGTAGCAATTTAAATAGAATAAGGGAGATAGTAAAAAAATTTTTTTATTTTTCTGTTGACACGGATGCAACTGAAAGCAGTTTCTTTAGTTTTATACTTTAGTACTTATTATACTGTACCTTGGTTGAAGTGTGATTTAAATCCGAATGTTTGTTGGTCCTCGGTTCAAAATCGTTGTCCAATGGTGTGGTCCTCTGTTGGAAGTCCTCGTCCGATGGTGTGGTCCTGTGTGTAAAATCCTGGTCCTATGGTCTGATCCTCTGTTGAAAGTTCTGGTCCAATGGTGTGGTCCTGTGGCGATAGCCCTCGTCCGATGTTGTGGTCCTGTGACGATAGCCCTCGTCCGATGTTGTGGTCCTTTGGTGAAAGTCCTCGTCCGATGGTCTGGTCCTGTGTTGAAATTCCTCGTCTGCTGGTCTGGTCCTGTGTTGAAAATCCTCGTCCGATGGTCCGGTCCTGTGGAGAAAGTCCTCGTCCGATTGTCTTCAAGCAGTATCTGTTGTAATATAAAATAGAAAATGTTGTTTGAGTGAAATGTCTTTTAAATAAGTAAAAAAATTATGAATTTGGCTGTATTGTATCAGTTATGGTTATTTTTTTCTATTTTTTTTTTTTTACCTTCTGTACAATCCCACGACTTTTGTTATTCTTATTTAAGGTTCTTAGTAAGGCTTGTGGGTTGTGATATATTAAATAAGAATATGAATTTATTTTGCTATGTGTTTATGTTGTACAATCCTGTTTTGTGCGCACCACTTGTGGTATACTTATTTAACCTTTATTGGGATGGTTATAGTTAGTGAAACATGAAATAATATAATTAATGTAGTTTGCTATGTGTTTGTGTTAGTTTTTGACAATCCTGTTTTGTGCGCACCACTTGTGCAAAAGTTATTTATTCTTGATTGTACTGGTTATAGGTTGTTAAACATTAAAGAAGAATGTTAATGTAGTTTCCTATGTGTTTGTGTGATTTTTTGTACAATGCTATTAGGTGCGCAACACTTTTGTTATTCTTATTTTTGCTTCTTTGTAACGCTTATAGGTTGTTAAACATTGAATAAGAAAGTTAATTTATTTTGCTATGTGTTTGTGTGAGTTTGTTCCAATTCTGTTTTGTGTGTAGCAGTTTGGGTCTCATTCAATTGCGATTTGGCTAATTGAATCGTGCCCTAAATAAGCACATAGCATATTTTTTTAAAGAAGTTTTTAGTCAGTGAAAAACTTTCTTTTGGATAGATTTTTAGTAACTAAAAACTTCTTTAAAAAAAAATGTTATGTTCTTATTTAGAGCCCTATTCAATTGTGCAAATTGCAATTGAATGAGGGCCTTTGTGTGTACCATATGTTGCATATGTTGCATAGTTTGCCCCTCATTCAATTGCATTTTTTACAATGTAATAGTACTCTAAGGCCGTCATTGAATTGCAATGTTGAAAATTTAATAGAGTTCTAAATAAGCACATCACATATATTTGTTAAAGAAGTTTTTACTTATATAGGTCCTCATTCAATTGCAATTTTGCCAATTGAATAGGGCTCTATATAAGCACATAACATATTTTTTGACCGAAGTTTTTAGTTAGTGAAGACCTTGATTTTGGATAGAAGTTCAGTAACTAAAAAGTTCTGTATAAAAAATATGTTATGTGCTTATATAGAGCCCTATTCAATTGGCCAACTCGCAATTGAATGAGGCTCTAAGCATCTATCTAAAAGCAAGGTTTTCACTAACAAAAAGTTATTTAAAAAATATATGTTATGTGATTGTTTGGATCCCTATAGAATTAGCAAAATGGCAATTGAATAAGGGCCTAAAAGTGCTTATGTATACCCATATTAAATTGTACAAAATAGCAATTGAATGAGGGCCTTTGGTTACTGCATTTGTTATATTGTCAGCTCCTCATTCAATTGTGTTTTGACCATAGGAATAGAGCTCAATATCACCACAGAGCATATTTTTTTACCGAATTTTGTATTTAGTGAACTTGTATCCAAAAGCAACGTGTTCACTAAATAAAAAGTTCCTTTAAAAAATATGCTCTGTGCTTATATAGAGCCCTATTGAAATGGGCAAATCACATTTGAGTGAGGCCCTTGGCCATTAAACATATATATGTCCTCATTGAATTGCAATTTTGCCAATTGAAGAGGGCTCTATATAAGCACATAACATATTTATTGAGCAAAGTTTTTAGTAACTAAAAAGTTCTGTATAAAAAATATGTTATGTGCTTATATAGAGCCCTATTTAATTGAGCAAGTCGCAATTGAATAAGGCTCATGGTTCTTTCTTTTTTATACTTAATACTTTACCTTGATTAAAGTGTCGAATGTCAGAGGGTCCCCTCCTGCCAATCTTAATCCACCGGTCTTCTTGTAGTGTCTGTTTGAAAAATAAATTTAAATAGTTATTTGAATATTTATAATTTTTCATCTAGCAAAGCATTGCCTTTTGAGCATGTAATGTCTTGTTGTATCTTACCTCTTCTTCTTTGTTGGTGTTCTTTAAAAGGGATTGTGCTTCACAGTGCACGGTGCAAATTGTTGAGTGACGCTGTTGATGCAGAGTCTGTTTGAATATTAAAAGAAATAGAAAGATTCAGCTTTATATGATCTATTGAATTGCAGTAAATTAATGTCATTTAAATATACTTCTGTAATTATTTTCAATTGACCTTATTTTTTGTTGGGGGCTACACACATATGTCACATACATGAAGCACATTCCATAGTTTAATGTAATTATTTTGTGTACGTGTGACATATCAGTATACATGACTCATATTTAAATGGTTAAATTAACCTTATATTTTTTTTTTCCAACACACATAAATGTCTGTGTGTGAGATGTAACTATAGATGATACACATATATGTGCGTGTGACATATCAGTATACATGACATATAATGTCATTTAAATGTAGTTGTTTACTGATTTTGTTTTAAGCTAATTTTGTTGCAGTGGCAATACACATAAATGTGCGTGTCACATGTCACTATACATTATACACATATATGTCCGTGTCACATGTCACTATGAAGGGGCAATACACATAAATGTGTGTGTCACATGCCAATATACATGATACACATATATGTCCGTGTCACATGTCACTATGCAGGGGCAATACACATAAATGTGCGTGTCACATGTCACTATACATTCTATACATATATGTGCGTGTCACATGTCACTATACATTATAGACATATATGTGCGTGTCAGATGTCACTATACATTATAGACATATATGTGCGTGTCACATGTCACTATACATAAACCTCTGTTTAATATAGAATTATGTTTTTTTGTTGTTTTGTTAAATGAACCGTATTTTTTTTGTGAGCCTATACACATAAATGTGCCATATATGTCACTACATAAATCCTAGTTTATTTTTTTATTTGTTTGACCTGTCCTGATAATAAAATGTAATATATTATAGCTTACCTCTCAGTTGTAATTTGCACAATGCAAAGTAGTAAATTAGTAAAGAATTGTCTTCTCAAGTAAAAGCAGCAGTTATCTCAGAAGTCACTCCGTTCATCACCTGAGGAGAAATGTATTTTTTTGTGTGAAATAGGCAGTTTTTATAAACTTGTAGAAAGTTCTGGAAAGTGAGACCGTTAGAACGCAATACCCATGCGCTATTTGCGTTCCAGCTTACAATTTGCGTTCCATCCGCTATTTTCTACATATTACTGTTCAAAATGGTGTTTAATATGATTGTGATACGTTCCGCATAGTATGTGTTTCATTATTGCGAGTAAGTGTAGTGTAGTTACGTCTGAAGCCTCGTTTTCGTTTTGTTCGTCGGACATTTTTTCTCTCGCTTAGCGATGGTATTAGTGTCTAAAGTGTTTTATTTTGATTTAAATGTAGGTGTAACTTGTTTTTTTGAGGTGCTGGATGGTTCCTCTTGCTGTAGGTAAGCTTTTTATGTGTTTGTTGTGTGTCTTTCTTAAGTTTTAAATGTTTGTATGTCGGCATGTTGCGTCCGATGTTTGCGAGGTCGTAATGTGTGGTAACGTGTCTCGTATGGTGTTTGCGTGTGTAGCCTCGTTTTCGTTTTATTCGTCGGCCATTTTTTGTGTCGCTTAACAAATTATTTAGTGTCGAAACTCTTTTATTTTGAGTGCAATTAAGTTGTAAGTTGCATTTTTGAGGTCCTGGGTGCTTCCTGTTTGTGTAGGTAAGGTTTTTATGTATGTGCTGTGTGTATGTATTGTGTTTTTAAGTTGGTAATGTTCGCGAGTTGCGTCCGAGTGTTGCGAGGCCGTAATGTGTGTGAACGTGTGTCGTATGTTGTTTGCGAGTGTCGTAATGTGTTGCGACGTGAACTTTGCGAGATTCGCAGTTCTTTGGGTTGGGAATTTGTGTTGTGAATTTTGCAAGGGTCGCAGTTGCTGCAACTGAAGACCTCGCTTTGCGAGGTCCTCAGGTGCTGGCATAGTAACAACTCGTACGCTCACAACTATATATGTGATGGATGGATTGTGTGACTCATCTCATCATATTGCCATTACAGAACTGTTGCCGTGTGTCAACACATTGTTTACCCACACAGACATGGGAAACGACCTTGCCAGCAACAGAACATCAGCTACATCAATGGCGTCTACATTGTAAGTGAGTATTTGCGGGAAACATGTGCATGTATGCATGAGAGGAAATGACTAATAACTCCATTAATGTAGGCCTAACTTTCGTTTTCCCCAAGACATCCCCTATGTATTGCTGAAGCGGTCCGAAATGTTTATCGGACCATGCAGACGTGTCCTGGGGGAACAGATCTCTTCGTTGAATACTCCACTTGATCTATCCAAGGTAGAGAACCACATATGGATGTCCGAACATGTATCAATGTGTGATAGTTGTGATCTTCCCTTTCTATTACAGGCTGCACTGGTCTCTCTCTCTCTCTCTCTCTCTCTCTCTCTCTCCTCATCCCACTCACCCCTGTTTACCCTTAATTTATTGAGTCACACAAGTCTTCTGCTAACTATCCCAATTAACCCTTTCCACTATGTTTTCTTTTGTCTTCTTCCTCACATACCCTGCCTTTTCCTCAGACTCTTCTTTACTTCTCCCCTTTTTGTCTGCATCATTTTCATTTCAACTCTCATGCCCACCTCTCTCCTTTTATTCGCCCATCAGCTAATCTTACTCAAGCTGTGGTTAAACTATGTGTCTCCTGACTGTCCCATCTGCAGATTACATTATCTGTCCACATGGGGCAGATACCTTATTACATAATAGTGCATCGCACTTTACATCTGATCCCTTTCCTCTCCGACTAATGCATATCTTTCTACTTGACACAACCTCCTTCCTATGTATCTCTGACTTACTTATTAACTTTGCTATTCCTTATCTACTCTTCCCCATGTCCATTACCTTTAACTTGGAAGTGGTGATTTTCGAATCTTGTGTGGGCCTTTGGGAACAAATCATTTATCAACAGACTTTATGCTCCAAACAGGGCCCTCCATTTTCTTGCGTTGGCAATATTACATACTGTATATTTTCTGGTTCTTCTCCCCTGTACAGCGTTACGGAATATGTTTGCACAATACAAATACATGAGAATTAGACTAATCCTAATATTCCCACATCAGGACAAATTAGTCTGGGCCATCATTATCATCGGACAGATGGTTACCTTGTACGAGATCCCAATGCCTAACATGTGTGCCGACATACCTACATCTGTTGGTGGCTGCTCATATGGCATATGTAAGGTTTCCACTAATATATTATTTGTGTGTTTGTATTCCAGATCCCGGTCAGAACAAGGCATGACGATAAACATCCTGACATTCCGTGGCCATGTCAATGTCCTCATGTATGTGCATGTGTCCGTTTCATTGCTTTGTTGGATCCAGTTTGATATCTGATGACCTTAAATGAATAGCCGATATGTGTCACGAGACAATTTCAATATACAATGCAGATGTGATGTGACATCTGTCAGCTGATGTTCCTGGTATATCCACAGCATGTGAATGCTCATATAGTCTATCTCGATTCATAGGTACCTATTGGTTTAGACATTCTATCCTCTCCTCTACTTGGACTGTTGTGAAGCCTGCAGCACCAACCCTTCAAGATCTTTTCTTCAGTGCTGATGTGACCCTCCCTGTGCATATGGGGAAGAGTAAATCCAGGCTTGGGACTTAACAGTTAAGGAGGTTACGTTAATCTTCAGTTATGCATATTCAACAACAGTGAGTATAGATGCTCAATCAGAGAACAAACTATCCTTGATATTGCCTGGTTTGTTGTGAGTTCTCTGCAATAAGTAACATCTGACTGATATGGTCCTGGTCAGGTCACCATCTTTTTGACCAAGGTTATCTATGTGCTGCTTATTGTTGCGTGAGAACTGACGTTATGGGCTCATAGCATTCACTGATTGAGCACTTATACTTCTGATGTGGCATCAGAGTGTCCGTTTAACACACAAGCATACATTTTGCTCTCCCCATATGTATATCACCTTATTCTGGATTATTATGGTGTTTCCTTATTGACTGTTATATATATGTCGTAACAATAATGAGATGTTGGTTGATACACTGTACATCCCCTGATCATCTATATCAATGTAATTTTCCCTGCCTGCATTCTGCTCTCATATCCCTATTTCCCTGTGTTACTTGGATTTTGTATCCTACCCCCCTCCACCATGATCCTTTGCATACCTGTGTTGATTAGTCAACCTGTGGCTTTGTGGCAAGCTTGCCTTGTTAATTTCTGTAAATATTAAATATGATTTATCCGAGATGTTGTTTGTGTCTGCCTCGTCAATGTTGATACCATAGCATTTCCGGAACATCAATGAAAGGACCTTCAGACTCCACATCTGTGCTCTGCACCATCAGTTAGGGGTGTCAATAGAATTCTCACAGTGTGTTTGCATTACTGATTTCAACCATGAGGGAAGGTTGGTATTAACAATCTATATGACGCAGAAACAGACAAATGAGACAGGTGTCTCACATCCTAATAGTGGCTCACATCCTAATAGTGAACATACAGGGCCTCATTCAATTGCGATTTTGCCAATTGAATGGGGCTCAAAATAAGCACAGAACATATATTGTGTCAAAAAGATTTTAGTTAGTGAAAACCTTGATTTTGGATAGATGTTTACTAACTAAAACATTTTTCATAGAATATATGTTATGTGCTTATTTCGAGCCCTATTCAATTGGCCAAATTGCAATTAAATGAGGGCCACAGTATCTAACATAAGTGAGTACAACCATCACATTGTTGTTAATATTTTAGTATATATTTTCATGTGACAACACTGAAGAAATGACACTCTGCTACAATGTAAAGTAAGTTTGCTGACCCATCAATAACTCAATACACAGCCATTAATGTCTAAACCATTGGCAACAAAAGTGAGTACACCCCTAATTTGAAATGTCCAAATTGACACGAAATGTCAATTATGTGTGGCCACTATTATTTGCCAGAACTGCCTTAACCCTCATGGCCAGGGAGTTCACCCGAGCTTCCCAGGTTGCCACTGGAGTCCTCTTCCACTCCTTAATGATACATCAGAGCTGGTTGATGCTAGAGACCTTGCACTCCCCCACCGTCAGTTTGAGGATGCCCCACAGATGTTTAATATGGTTTCGGTCTGTCGACAAGCTTGGCTAGTCCATCACCTTTACCTTCTTTAGCAAGGCAGTGTCGTCTTGGCGGTGTGTTTAGGGTCGTTATGTTATGTTGCCCTGCGGCCCAGTCTCCCAAGGGAGGGGATCATGTTCTGCTTCAGTATGTCACAGTACATGTTTGCATTCATGGTTCCCTCAATGAACTGTAGCTCCCCAGTGCCAGAGATAAATGGATAAGTTACAACGAACACAAAAACATTGATATGAGATGAACCCATCATTTTGAACCGAAACAGTGATGCAGAGAGAGGGGAGGCAGCATCTGACATCATTAGGTAAATGCATATAGGGGGAATCCACACAACATGTTAGCGAAAACATATATACACATGCATATATGTTTGTTCTGGGCCTGCATGCATGCTGCCAGCACTGAGGAGCTACAGTTCTTTGAGGGAACCCATGAATGCCAACATGTACTGTGACAAACTGAGAAAGAGCATGATCCCTCCCATAGGAGAACGGGCCGCAGAGCAGTATTCCAACATGATAACGACCACAAACACACCTCCAAGCCGACCACTGCCTGGTTAAAGAAGCTGAAGGTCAAAAGTTGATGAACTGGCCAAGTTGGTCACCAGACCTAAACCCTATTGAGCATCTGTGGGGTACTCCTCAAATGGAAGGTGTGGAGTGTAATGGAACCCATCACTGTTTTACCCTGTTTTATGGTTATGGTTAAAATATGATCATACTGTTATACTGTATGTATGTTGGTTTCTGCTCTGCAAAATCTTAGCCCAGACTATTGCAGACCTTGGCATAATAGATAATCCTAGTACAGAGACTCATCATAGGATAAGGAAGTCTATTGTATAAAGTGTTTTCATTATCAGACATAACAAAGAAGGATGATCTAAGCAATGTCTGATTGTATCAAAGTAGCCAGGTAGTCTCCGGGAGGTGTGACCCACCTGTTGTCCCTCTATGTGTATTGTGTGGCCAACTATGGGGGATGTGTGTATTGCCTGTGGGAAGAGATGTGTATATATATATTTCTGCCCAACAAAATAAAGTCAGTATTCATTTGACTCCCAATTGAGTGTGGGCAAATATTAAAGGTTGGGAATGGTGAGACTGTAGTGCTTCTTGGATATTGTACCGTATACCAGCGGAGATATTGGACTGCGTATTCCAACTCCGTTACAGGGAGTGCAAGGTCTCTAACATCCACCAGCTCCATGATATCATCATGAAGGAGTGGAAGAGGACTCCAGTGGCAACCTGTGAAACTCTGGGGAACTCCATCCCCATGAGGGTTAAGTCAGTGCAGGAAAATAATGGTGGCCACACAAAATAATCGCCAATTTCACTTAGGGGTGGACTCACTTTTGATATTTCCCCTGAATTAATCTATCCATTTGTCAGAAACACGAATATCATGCATCACCGTTACTGTAATCAAACTCATGAATATTACCTCCACCCTCAGCTGCACTAGTGGCTGTTACCCCAACCCTACATTAACACAGGGCTGGTATATTGAAGGAAGATGTATGTAGTAATCCAATAACGTTGGTGTGTAGCATTCATATGGTGTTTACCAATCATGGTACAGTACAAACGAAAACAAACAATGATAATGTGAGCATAATGTTTAATCTTATGCTTAAAAATTATTTACAAAAAAAAAAAAAAAACGGGAGGCAGAAAATCAGGAACATCAATAAATTGGAACCTAAAGAGATAAGAAAAAGACATCAATTAGAACAATATACGCATTGACTGCAACACCTCAACGTCAATACATCTTGGACATCAATTGCTTCTATATGCAACATGAACATGTTCTCACCTATTTCCGCTTCCGCTTGTGTGTTTCCTGGCTCTCCTGGCCTTTGGAAAATGTTCCCCTAGGCCGGCCCCAACCTCTTCGAATGGTTGGAGGCTCTTCCGGCCTGGATGCTGGGGACAGGGTCTGTGATGTTGAAGGGGGTGAGGTTGAAGGGGTAGCCTGGTCTTGGGGCTGGCCTTCTCGGGCCATTTCAGGACTTCGGGCGTACTCCTCAATTATAAGGTTATGCCGCCTCACCTCTTGGAACATTCGTTCATTTTGCCGTGTCATCTCCTGAAACACTCGTTCATTATGGCGTCTCCTCTCCTCGAAGTTCCGGTCGTTGTTGCGTCTCCGTTCCTCGAGCTTCCTGGCATCGTGGCGTCTCATCTCCAGCATGAACTGTTGATTTTGCTCACGCTCATGCTGGAGATGAGCCAGGAAAACCTGGCACTGGGCCACTGACAGCGCCGGACTAACTGGCAGCGACCCAGACCACTGTGTCCTCTGGGTGGAGGCACTGCTGACTGGTGTCATTATTTTCCAAATGGTTTGAGACAAAGCCTTGTGCAAACCCAGATGCTATCACAGTAGCAAAAACACTACTAACCCAAATAATACCTAGGTTTGGTATACCACAGAAAATACATAGTGACAATGGGAGCCATTTTGTGAATAGTGTAACCTCCCACTTGGGGAAAGCATTACACATCAAATTAAAATACCACTGCTCATACCACCCACAATCAGCAGGGTTAGTAGAAAGAATGGATAGAATGAAAGAATATGGTACAATTAAATAAAAACGGAGAAAAGCAATGACAAAAACAGGAAAGAACTGGATATATTGCCTCCCACTGGCAATGATGAACATGCACATCTTACCAACCAGAAACAATCTAACCCCTTTTGAGATATTATATGGTAGGCCCTTTTTCATTCTTAAATTGAGACCGTTTGTTAACCAGGATGAGAATGAGTAACAATCTAAAAGATTATTATGGCAAAAATGTTAAAACAAAGAGAAATTACCGCTGTGAATGTTTCTCCTCCTCAGTAACACAGGGAATTACCTATACTGATAAAGTCAGGAGAATGGGTACTTGTTAACATTATCAAAAGAAAGAACTGGGCAGATGCCAAGTGGGAAGGTCCCTACCAAGTCCTGCTGGCTACTCCGACAGATGTGAAAAATTGCAGAGAGGATTCCCTGGATACGTCTGACCCACTGCAAGAAGGTGCCCATGCCAGTTTCCTCTTGAGAGCCTGACCTCTGACCCAAACAACCCTGTTTCTGTATGACACACTAAGTCTGGCTGCAAAGGGGAGTGGAACTCGTCTCAAACCCAGTGAAGAAACCATAGTTTGCAGATAGTTTAGTGGGGCCTTGGGAAGGTGAGAAATGTTGTACAACTCTGAATGGTGCACTTGTTCCCAAATTGACACCTTGTTTTGACTTTGCATATTTTGTGTATTTTTTATCATAATAATAAGGATAATAATAATAATAATAATTATAAACAGGGGGGAAATGAGGAAATGATAGACAAATTATTCACAATGGGTTTTTCCTTGCTTAGCTGTGTAGAAATGTCCAGGGCCAAGACAACCTGGGATTATGTTGGTTGAAGTAAACAAGATGTTTTACTAAGAGAACAATAAGGTAATATACACAATAGATAGTTGCTTTTGCAAGGACATCTTAGAAATGAGTAAAAAACAGACATTTAAATTATACAAACAAGAGGGGACAGAGACTGCTTTACAGGAGTACAAGGAAATCAACAAGGCTTGCAAAAGGGCTATTAGACTGGCTAAAATAGAAAATGAAAAATGTATTGCATAAGAGAGTAAGACTAACCCTAAAATATTTTTTATGTATATTACTGGGAAAAAGGCGAGGAAGGAAGCTATATGAACATTACAATGTGACACAGACCGTCTGAAAATTAGTGACCAGGCAAAGGCAGACGAGCTAAATAGGTTATTTTCTTCGGTATACACAAGGGAGGTACCAGTGGTTGGGACACTGCAACATAATGGGGCTACACTGCCTTCACCAAATAACTGGTTAACGCAGGAAGAAATCCAAAAGAGGTTGGAAAAAATAAATGTTAATAAAGCCCCGGGTCCTGATGGAATACATCCACGGGTACTAAGGGAACTGGGTTCTGTAATAGCCAAATATTTAATAGCCATTATATTTAATTTTTCAAGATTCACTCAGCACAGGATCTCTACCAGATGACTGGAGAAAATCAGATGTGATACCTATATTTAAAAAGGGAGAATTATTATAGACCAGTGAGCCTCACTTCTGTAGTTGAGAAGCTTTTAGAAGGGTTATTAAGGGATAATATACAAGAATATGAACAGGTTTAGGAGGAGTCAACATAGATTTATGCGGGATAGGTCATGTCAAACAAATCTAATTAGTTTCTATGAGGAGGTTAATAGGAACCTGGATCAAGGCAACTCAGTGGATGTAGTCTTTTTGGATTTTGCAAAGGCTTTTGATACAGTGCCACATGGGAGACTATTGTGCAAACTAAGAGATACATGAATTGCAGTAAATATCTGCTCATGGATTGAAAGCTGGCTAAAAGACAGGAAGCAAAGGGTTGTTGTAAATGGAACATACTCCGATTGGACTAATGTGGTAAGTGGGGTTCCTCAGGGTTCAGTAATAGTTCCTCTTCTTTTTAACATATTTATTAATGACTTAGTGGTGGGACTGGAAAGTAGTGTCTCCATTTTCGCTGATGACACAAAGTTGTGCAAGGTAATTAAATCAGATAATGATGTGCTTTCCCTCCAAAGGGATTTACATAAAATTGAGGAATGGGCATCTAAATGGCAGATGAGATTGAATACGAATAAATGTAAAGTTATGCATATGGGGAGGCAAAATAGCCATGCAATTTATAATCTTAATGGAGCAAATCTAGGCATATCAGATATTGAAAGGGATTTGGGAGTGCTTGTGGACAACCACCTAGGTAACAGTGCTCAAAGCCAAGCAGCAGCTGCAAAGGCATATACAGTATTAGCATGTATTAAGAAGGGTATAGAAGCAAGGGAAGCAAATATAATTCTGCCACTATACAAATCCCTAGTACACCCTCATTTGGAATTTGGAGTCCAATTTTGAGCATCACTTCATAAAAAGGACATTTTAGAGCTGTAAAAGGTACAGAGCAGGGCAGCAGAAACTAATAAGGGGAATGGAGGGAGCTAAGTTATAAAGAAAGACTAACCAAATTATACTTATATTCTTTAGAAAAAAGGCATGTAAGAGGAGATATGATTACCTTATATAAATACATCCAGGGTCAGTATAAAGATTTGTCAAGGGAGCTTTTTGTGCCCAGAGATTTTTTAACTGACAAGAGGACATCCCTTGAGGTTAGAAGTAAAAAGATTCCACCTTAAAGAAAGAAAAGGGTTCTTCACAGTAAGGGTGGTTAATCTGTGGAATTCTCTACCAGAGGAGGTGGTGACAGCGGATTCGATAGATAACTTTAAAAGGGGACTGAATTTATTTCTAATTAAAAAGGGAATTCAGGGTTATCCTGGATATTTAGAGAGAGAGTATTGATCCAGAAATCTGATCGCCAGTATCTGGGGTCAGGAAGGAATTCATTGTTTTCCCTTTGAGACGTGTGGCTAAGTTTCACTTGTTTTTTTTTTTTCTGTTTGCCTTCCTCTGGACTAATTAATACTTTAAATAAATAAATAAATAAATAAATAATTAAATATTTGATTAATAATTACTTAACCACTAATTAATCAATAACTAATCCACATATTGCAGATCAGAGGAGATCTTAAAAGGTTAAACTTGATGGACTGAAAGTTTTTTTTCAGCCTTAATTACTATGGCCCTCATTCAATTGCAATTTGCCCAATTGAATAGGGCCCTAAATAAGCACATAACATATATATTTTAAAGAAGTTTTTTGTTAGCAAGCATCTATCCAAAAGAAAGGTTTTCACTAACTAAAAACGTATTTAATAAAAATATGCTATGTGCTTCTTTGGGGCCCTATTCAATTGCCCACATCGCAATTGAATGAGGCCCTATGTAACTATGTAACTATGTAACAGTTGCAAAAGTTTAAACATTCATGGTAAACTAATATAACAATAAGTTAATACACACAATAGATGTTTGCTTCTGAGGGCATCTTAGAAATGTTTAAACCACAGTTGCAAGAGTTTACTGATTCGTGGTAACTCTACACTACACATATGTGTATAAAAGAGCTTCTAAAATATTAATTTAACAGCCTTATTAAATTGCGATTTGGTAAATTTAAAAGGGCTCTATTTAAGCACACAGCATTTTATTTTTTACAGAAGTTTTTAGTTAGTGAGCTTCTATCCAAAAGCAAGGTCTTCACTAACTAAAAACTTCTGGAAAAAAAATATACTGTGTTCTTATATAGTGCCCTTTTAAATTTACTGAATCACAATTTAATAAGGCTGTAAATAAATAAAAAAGAGATTTTTTAAAGGGCATTTGTGTGAACTTGTCTTACTGTTAATCTCTCCTTGATCAAATATAACCTTTTATGATTTATGTTTCTGTCTCATACAGTTTTTTTTTACCTAACAAATGGCCATACATTCATTTGTATCCAATTAAATTTGAACAGCTAGCATGATCTGACCCTGTTCCCATCTAATGTACTGCATCTTTATTCACCTGTTTATATGATAGTATGTTGCATTTGCATTAAATTATGCTGAAATCTTGCTGTAAATCTTGCTGTAAATCTCTCCTTGATATTAAGTATCACCTCTGAGTTATGTCTTTGATATCAAGTATAACCTCTTATGGTTTATGTTTTAGTCTCACACAGGGTTTTTTGAACCTAACATCTTTTCAGCAGGACCTTATAATAAAGTGCCTCTCTATTCACTTGGATCCTCAAAGATACAGTTCAGACACTTGCGTTATGTCCCAAGAGAGTACTGTTTATTTTATTTTAAACAAATATTTATAGGCAAACAGAACAATACAATGTTGGTTCAACTCACAATCATGGTTAAATTACTTGCCCTTGATAGGGTGACTCAATCAGCCCTCTGCAGTACCACATTGTCGGACCTGGCATTTCACAGGTATTTACATCATAAACTTAAAGTCATGCAAAGTTCTCTTTAAAACTAGTTAACTCACTTAGCATATTTGAATTTTCTGCCCACAGTTAGATAATACCATCAGGCAGGTTGTTTACAAGATGTACAGTCCATTGGTCAAATGACCTGTCTCTTGTGATGGAATTAGCAGGTCTCGGAAAGGTACACAAGGGGGAGGATAGAGAGCACATATCTGTCACAAAACCCCGGACACTTGAACTTTTGGGTCTGGCCACTGGACCCTGATGTACATTAGCCACAAGGTCATTTGAATCATAAGGACCTTGTGAAAGACTTTACCACTTTTTGATTTGTTATGTTGTGTGATTATTTCCCCCAAGCTCTAGTTTTGTGACTTGCCCCCCTAAGACCCCTCTCCATTAGGTCATTTGAGCCTAGAGAACTCCATTTTTAAAAAGCTACATTGGCATAATGTTCTTCAGATATTGGTTGTGTGGCCACTCTGTTGTATGACAATTATAGTGGCCTTCAAGTATACCATCCATTTTTATGCCAAAAATTGTTTGGAATTATGTGTTCCCACTTCTTAATATTCATCTTATTTACAGTTTAATATATTGAAACACTTTTACAACTGTTTTAAGCAGTCAAGCATAGCATAACACAATATACACACTCAATAAACTACCTCCATCACATGGCCGTGCCTTTTAGCATGGCTTTTCGTAATAAGATTTCACCTGTCATGCTCTAGAGACCCAAATAAGTGGCATCATTTTCAGCTTTTTTGAACCAGAAAATTAAAACCGTGGAATGGCTCTGACTTTTCTGTAAATAACCTTAAATGCAAGCACACAACAGCATAAAAAATAAAATAAAACATTTACTACTACAGAAAATAAACGTATTTTAGTGATTTACAAGGTTGAATTCTGAAATCAAGCAATATAGTAAATAACTGCCCACAAATTGCACTGTTAAATATTATTCAAAAGTCATGATAAGTAATTGTAGGAACCGATGCATGTTTTATGGACTATTTTGAAATTCATTTTTAAACAAAGTTTAATCATAGTAATTCAGTTTAAAGTAAATGTAGTCAGTATAATTTCATACCTGCAATAATTTTGCACTATAGTACTGTATTTGCAAATATTTCTACATACTGGGGGGAGGGGAGAGGGGGTTGTACCTCTTAGTTTATTTAAGTTTGCAAATATAAATGATGCTTGCAAATATAAGCTTGCATATATAACGGGTATAAAGGTAAAATAATATAATACTGGCTTATACAGTGTTTTGATGTGCAAGAAAACTCCAGCGCTTTCCATTAGGCTTAACTTGGCAGAACCACTTTATTATATAAAAGAAAAAATAAAGCAAGATATTCTCCTGAAAAAAAAAAGAAATCAGGCAATATCCCTTACAAGATAAATATGTAATATTCACTTATATAGCAAAATACAACACCACTACCATAAATGGATGCAAGCAAAACAAAAGTTTCTAACTATCTATCTTATGTTATTGTATATCAATCTTTATCATATCCTCTGTGTCAATGCACTGGTTAGACTGAAGTGGGTGAAAAGTGATGGTTGATAAAATGTTTATCATCCACCAAAAATGCTTCCAATCATGTCTGGCCCTTAGCAATTACATAGTACTCCCCCCTATGAACATGGTATAAACATTGTTCATATACCATGTTTCTTTCCATAAAGGTAGATCTAACCATGCAAACTACCAGACTAACTAATGGGAAAAATGAATAACTCATTCAGGACACAGTGAGGGGCCCTCACTAGTAAAAATAAAACCGCTCCAACAGTAACTGAATTAAAACAATTACAGAATCTGTCATGTTATCTACCCCAGGCCAATTTTCTATCCAATACCTATTACCTCCAATACTTTGGTGCAGCTTCTAATAGTGCATCCCACTTACATACCTGCATCTTGTTTGCACAGAACGTAGGACATATTTTGACGGTATGTGTCACTGCTATGCTCTCCAAACTCTGCTGTACCAATTGAAGCATGCACACTCTCTCTGGGCCTACTCATCAATTGGAGATTCTTTAGGTGCTAGCAACAGAGCAAAATGGCTTAGATGCGTTGCCATGTGCTCCCTCTCCACTTTTGTGATATTCTTGTTCAAATCAATCTGATATTAATTGTCTACATTTAGCTACCATTCTTTCTGGCACCCTGACCCTTGGCTTGGATTTAGGACTTCTCTACCTTCTGGTATACTACCCCTGGGTTGTTTAGCCATTGGCTTGGTCTCAGGATTCTCCATGATATCTGGCTCCTTGATCTCTGATTCTGTTACCTGAATTTCCCTTGTCTGCTGCCTTGAATACTGGACTATACCTTGACCTTGCTCTTGCCTCTAGCCTTTCTTGGAGCATGCTTTATTGTGACTCGCTGAATGTGAGAATACACAGTGCTAAAGTGTATAAACAAAGGCAGTTTACTGGGGGAAGGCAATAGAAGATCTACAATCCTTTGGAATTCAACTTGAGGACACAACTGCCTTCCAAATATGTATAAAAAAATACTGTTCTACATTATCTGCCATTACAAAATGGCAGATCAAAAATAAATGTCATGATGGAAGTTCAGAGCAAATAATGTCTGCCAATGGATTTCAATTGAGTTTGCTATGTGTTCAGATAAAAAAAAAAAATGTAGTGTTCCAATCCTGCCATTTTGAATACATGAAGGGTTTCAACTGATTAAACTTTAAAGTTTTGAACAAACTTTGCTTTTGAATGTCACTAAAAATAACATACAGCTAGTTGCTGAATATGATATTTCCTCTTCATGTTGCTTTGTTTTTTAAGAATAAATTATTTTTTTATCTTCATTAACAGATACATTTTAAAATATCTTTCATGGTAAAGTCAACAGGAGATGTTGTAAATATTTATAAAGTGCCAGAAGTTTAGCATAATAGAATGATATGTGAAAAGGCTTTGCTGTAAAGTGTCTACAACTTTAAACATTACTTGTCACTATTTCATATTTTTCTATGCACATCTCATCTCACAATGTTTTGTTTTCATAGAAAAGTTCCAAGGAAATTGGATAAATAATTCAGACAACATCTTGAAAACAGCTCTGGCATTTGGATTACATTTCAAATATTTTACTTTGATGACCCAAGAGACATTTCTGTTTATATTTTTTTTTAAAACAGCACTGTGTTTTCATTGTTTACTCTGGGCTAAAAAACATATTTTATAATGCAAGACTGTATGTGTTGTTCTGATATTTATGGCGAGCAATATAAAAATGCACTGTTGTCTTGTAAGTTTGTACACACTGTAGTTGTGATTTAAAAAGTAACTCTTAATTCAAGTGGTTTGTACTATATTACTATTCTTAACCATTGACTTCATATTGCTACCCAGAATTCATAATTGTAATGCATGTAATCTATTTCCTACATCAGCAACCTTATAAAATACTTTGTGTTCAGTATTTCCTGAATGCTGAAAACACCCACATCTCTTATTACTAGACATACCCCCCATTCTCCTAGAAATAATTACCCTCATAGAGATATTATATTAGGAGAATAATTAGACCAGAATCAGAACATTTGTTAATACATAACCTTTATTAAAAATATTTTTTTAAACGATGATTTAAAACATATAATAACAATAGACTGTCCCTGTAAGATTACTAGAATTGACACTTAAAAGCCGATACTTCCATTTATTGGTTCTGGCCTCAGAGGAAGCAGAGGCGAAACGCAGAGTCAGGCCGGTCTTTGAGATCTGTCGCGTTGTAATGACGTCATCGCGTCGGATGGACTCTACCACCTTGTCCTGGATGTAGCAAGAAGCTGAAAACATGCTGTCTTAGGACATAATTAGATAAGTACATATATTTGTTTATATATCCAAACTAGACTAGTATTGAATCTGATAGATGAAACTGTATACTCTGCAATTTAATCTGATTATTTGGTTATATGCGTGGGCAGAATAGAAGATTTGTGTTGCTTTTTTAATACTAGTAATATAAGGGGTAGGTGGCGGATCCCCAATCAGCAACCCATTTTCTGTGTAACATTTTTTTTTTACTTTAGTATAATTTGGGAGCCACTGGCAGGCTCCAAAGCTGCCACAACAGTCTTGTAGGGACTTAGGTTGAATATAACCCACATATTACTGTTACAAGTACTATATGTTATTTACACTTGCGCATTGAGTAATCATTTAAAACATTTTTTTGTATATGCCTGTACATATAGTTATGGATAAACTGACCTCTATTGAAGGTGTTAGAGATTCCCCTCTTTATTGTTATACATTTTTTTGTTGATTTTTTTGTTGATTTTTGTTGACTTTTATTCAAAAGATATTTGTATAGTAATTATTGTAAAAGAAGAGAATAGCTATTTTACATCATCGTTCAAGATACGGTATATACATTTTATTATTAGAATAATCACTATTAAATATTTATATATTTATACTATAAGAATTGTTATTTTTCTTGTTATATAAATTGCCCTATTCTTAAAGCACCTTGTGGATTTATAGCACTCAATAGGGTATATCATTTATACACTGATAAGCTACATTGGTATCCTGACTGCCATATAAGTTTGGAATTGATAATAGAAAAAAAGATGCATATTAAGAGGCAAAAGAGAAGGCGGTGTTCTAGTAATCTTACTGGGACAGTCTAGTGTTATTATATGTTTTTATATTTTTAAAGATTTTTAATAAAGGTTATGTCTGATTCCGGTCTAATTATTCTCCTAATATAATGTCTCTAGGAAAATGTTGTGTATTTCCTTCTTTTCAAAACTAAATGTCTTTTTACACTCATCTAGAATAAGGTCTAATACAGAAGTAATTTGTGGTATAGAATAATAATATGTCAAGTTTTGCTAGATACTAATATTTGTGGACCATCCACCATACAGGATTGACTATAATTTTCTTCTTGTAAATACCACACATTCTATCAACCTTATGAGACCTTGAGTCATCTCCAGCATATTAGATATCTCTTCCTAGATGTTGTAACTCTACTTATCGCTTACCATCTCAAAAATGGAACTATTAATGTTCTGTCCTTCCTTCACAACACACACACATTAAGTGTTGACAACCTCAACTACTCAAGCCTACATCATTAGGATCATATTGACTGAACACACACTGATAATCAATACTCACATTCATTAAGTAGCCAAATTCCTACACTTCGATTTTGGATTTGCCCCTCTCTCACACAAGACACTACAAAAAGTCTGATAACTCACTCATCTGGTCACCACTCACCAGCCTTAATTCCAGCATGAATGTCTCTGCAAGACTCATCAACTTTAACCATTATTTTTCCATTTACTGGCTTAGAGATACAACTGATGTAGTTGTAGTAAGACTAATCTAACTAATTTCCTGCTTAAACCCTGACTGTACATTGCTTTGTAAGATAACCTACAGCTCACAGAAGCATAAGGATATGTTTTGTTGTGAGTTAGTTATTGAGAGTAGGACCTTGTATGAGAGAGAGTAGGAGGTCTGTTCATTGTTGCTACATAATTGTGTACTCATAAATTCACCAGTAATCTATTCACTTAGTTTATTTATACCCATATTAATAATATTGAAAAAAGGTTTCATAGGCCTTACCTTATCCCTATTCAGTCTACCCTATATCCCCATCCCACAAAATATACATCAAGACCCAGAGCCCCTTGCTACATACCCCTTACTATATAAAACACACATATCCCTAGAACATACTATACACATATGTTTCCATTGGACAAGAGTACATTTTTGGACTGCTCTAATATCATTAGTTGGTTACTAGGCACATGTCACTTGATTGGAATTCCTGATAAGAAAATTAAGCTTGACTAAACACACATTCCATTGAGGGAGCATGAGAAAAACAGACTCCATTAAGGACAGAAATTTAGAAACACATTTAGAAAACATACTCATAACACACTCATAGCACATACTATTGGGACACTCCCAAAACACAGATATTCAAATTGCATACTCCTGAAGCTACAAATAAACTTTCACAGTTCATTCACAAAAATAATCAACACACTTATATTGCCTTGCAAAAGTAATCACCCCCCTTGACTTTTTACTTATTTGGTTACATTACACCCTTAAGTTCAATGTTTTGTTAATTTGAATTTTATGTGATGGATCAGAACACAATAGTCTAAGTTGGTGAAGTGAAATGAGAAAAATATATACATAAAACTATTTTTTAGAAATAGAAAACAGAAAATTGGCATGTGCGTATGTATTCGCCTCCTTTGTT
This sequence comes from Discoglossus pictus, assembly GCA_027410445.1. NCBI lineage: Eukaryota > Metazoa > Chordata > Amphibia > Anura > Alytidae > Discoglossus > Discoglossus pictus. The sequence goes on along the minus strand of CM050165.1, from coordinate 113,441,347 downwards.
ATGAAGCCCATAAAAAGCTCTGGTGCAACCAATTACCTTCAGAAGTCACATAATTAGTGAAATCATGTCCACCTGTGTGCAATCTAAGTGTCATTACATATACACACCTTTTTTTTAAAGGACCCAGAGGCTGCAACACCTAAGCAAGAGGCACCACTAACCAAACACTGCCATGAAAACCAAGGAACTCTCCAAACAAGTAAGGGACATTGTTGTTGAGAACTACAAGTCAGTGTTAGGTTATAAAAAAATATCCAAATATTTGATGATCCCCAGGAGCACCATCAAATCTATCATAACCAAATGGAAAGAACATGGCACAACAGCAAGCCTGCCAAGAGACGGCTGCCCACCAAAACTAACGGGCCGGACAAGGAGGGCATTAATCAGAGAGGTAGCACAGAGACTCAAGGTAACCCTGGAGGAGCTGCAGAGTTCCACAGCAGAGACTGGAGTATCTGTACATCAGACAACAATAAGCCGTACGCTCCACAGAGTTAGGCTTTAAGGCAGAGTGGCCAGAAGAAAGCCATTACTTTCAGCAAAAAACTAAATGGCACATTTTGAGTTTGCGAAAAGGCATGTGGGAGACTCCCAAAATGTATGGAGGAAGGTACTCTGGTCTGATGAGACTAAAATTTTACTCTTCGGCTATCAAAGAAAATGCTATGTCTGGCGCAAACCCAACACATCACATCACCCAAGGAACACCATCCCCACAGTGGAACTTGGTGGTGGAAGCATCATGCTGTGGCAATGTTCTTCAGCAGCCGGGACTGGGAAACTGGTCAGAGTTAAGGGAAAGATGGATGGTGCTAAATACAGGGATATTCTTGAGGAAAACCTGTACCACTCTGTGCGTGATTTGAGGCTAGGACGGAGGTTCACCTTCCAGCAGGACAATGATCCCAACACACTGCTAAAGCAACACTTGAGTGGTTTAAGGGGAAACATGTAAATGTGTTGGAATGGCCTAGTCAAAGCCTAGACCTCAATCTAATAGAAAATCTGTGGTCAGACTTAAAGATTGCTGTTCACAAGCGCAAACCATCCAACTTGAAGGAGCTGGAGCGGTTTTGCAAGGAGGAATGGGCAAACATCCCAGGGGCAAAATATGACAAGATCATAGAGACTTATCCAAAGCGACTTGGAGCTGTGATTGCTGCAAAAGGTGGCTCTACAAAGTATTGACTTTAGGGAAGTGAATAGTTATTCACATTGACTTTTTGTCCTATTTGTTGTTTGCTTCACAATAATAAAAAAAAAAACATCTTCAAAGTTGTGGACATGTTCTGTAAATTAAATAATGTAAGTCCTCAAACAATCCATGTTAATTCCAGGTTGTGAGGCAACAAAACATGAAAAATGCCAAGGGAGGTAAATACTTTTGCAAGGCACACTACATACAAAAAACAGGAAATTCTTAATAAACAAATGAAAAGGTTCAGAATTCCTTGAGCCTAGTCATTGGATGGAACCAAGCATAAAACGTTGAATTTTGTTACAATCTTTTCATTACAATTAGTGAACTATTTTGTTAATTTACTATAAAGTAGATGACTATATCAATATTCATCTGATTAGAACAATATCACCATAATCTTGTAACTTGTAAGTCGACAGACAATTTATAGATTAATTTTATTAATATCACAAATATCAGCTGTTATAGCAAGCCAACATATTTTGATTTAGTACCTAAATGTAATAAAAAATACTTTATTTTTGAATTTGAGACAATATCATAATTAGACTACAAAAATACTTTTTAAATGGTTTGGTATCTTAATAAATAGATATTTGTAAAATATGCCAAATAAAATAAACACATCCTAATTACCATATCAATCATATTAAGCATATAAGCATCAATTATATTAAGCATATTGGGCATGTCTTATATGTTTATGTGGACTATGTGATGATAACTGATTCTTTATCATTTGGTATAGCTTGATATTATATCTTAAAACAACAAAAAGATCAGTATCCTTCTAATTGAACTAACTGATCTGACCACAGCGCCCTCCTATAGAGCAAATTGAATATATGTAAAAACCTTATAATTCCAAATATTCCTTACACTTATTTTTAGAGTATTGCGGGATAAATTTAGATAAATTCAATGAATGAAGAATATATACTCTAAGTCACTTAAGTCATACATATAACTTAAATATATACATATATATATATATATATATATATATATATATATATATATATAGAAGATTATGTATATATTTGTATGTATATGAAGGAATTATTATAAATATTCAAATATAGAGAGTAAATAATGAAACATACAATAAAAATTAATAAATACTAAATACATAAAATTAATAGTATAGTTGATAACAGAGATACAATCTATGATGTCCCAGATTTACTCAGATCATTGGATGTATCACACTGAACTCTTAAAATTCAAAAAATGGGTGAATCCAAGGAGATTTCTGAGGATAAGTTTGAATGTCTCGTCTTGATTAATCTTGCTTGGATACGGAATAGTTCATCTGATCCTTATTCCATCTAGTAGTAGGGCAGCTTTCTCTGGAACTCTGGTCACAGCAGAGAACAAGCTAAATAACCAAAAAATAAAAAACAAGGGCACGCACGCCACTCCCTAGTGTGGATCAATAAACTCTTTAATATAACAATATTTTCATGATAAATGCACACTCACATTTAAAACCCTCTAAGACAAGAGGTATTTTATATACACATATAGGTGGAAATCAGACCTTCCATATGTCCTGTAGTCACATTCAGTTTCATGTAGATTTTTCCATTATATACTCAATGCGGACAGTATTATTATTACCCTGTATTCTCAGTATCCACTAGTTCCACACTATAGGTATCACAGTTTACTTTTGGAGTTTGGTAGTACTCCTATCTCCAGTCCACCATCTTTGGAGGTTATTAGGCCTCAATGTAAGGAGACTGGGACCAGTTGCTGTGTTTTCCAAGTGGAATATGTATGTGGACTATGAATCTGAACGGACGGTTCATGCAATTTTTTGACACAGAACTGTGTCTAACTGTACCAGACGTGTTTCAACCTTTTTCTCAGGTCTTTCTCAATGGTAAACTTAAAATCCTCAATAATAGTGCACTATTATTGAGGATTTTAAGTTTACCATTGAGAAAGACCTGAGAAAACGGTTGAAACGCGTCTGTACAGTTAGACACAGTTCTGTGTCAATTTTTTTTTATCTCATGAGAGTTTTTATGCATATTTAAGTGCTTTGTTTATTATTATTTTTTCTGGACAAGTGTAATGCTTTGATTTATGCATTTCCATACCTGAGTGCATATATTTCATGCTGTGCATGAACCGTCCGTTCAGACTCATAGTCCACATACATATTCCACTTGGAAAACACAGCAACTGGTCCCAGTCTCCTTACATTGAGGCCTAATAACCTCCAAAGACGGTGGACTGGAGATAGGAGTACTACAAAACTCCAAAAGTAAACTGTGATACCTATAGTGTGGAACTAGTGGATACTGAGAATACAGGGTAATAATAATACTTTCTGCATTGAGTATATAATGGAAAGATCTACATGAAACTGAATGTGACTACAGGACATATGGAAGGTGTGATTTTCACATATATGTGTATATAAAATACCTCCTGTCTTAGAGGGTTTTAAATGTCAGTGTGTGCATTTATCATGAAAATATTGTTATATTAAAGAGTTTATTGATCCACACTAGGGTGTGGCGTGCGCTCTCTTGTTTTTCATTTTTTGATATTATATCTGTTACTGTTATTGCTTATACCATCTTGATTGTTACACTGAAAGATATTGATTTGATCTTATTTTTATTCATTATTATTAAATATATATTTTCATATAATACAGGTCTGTTTATTCCAAATAAAAGAAATATTTAATTTTCATTAATATTAATACATTTTAATAAATAATATTAATAAATGTTAATAATATCACTGTATTAATTGCCAAAAAGCACAACATATTTACAGTCAGCAAAAACAATGCCTGACTTGGCTCAGATCATGAGCTCCTTATTACAAAGTTCAGAATTAAACTGAAGAAAAGAAAGAAAAGTATCAGACCAAGCAGATACAAAATAAATAATATCCCAAGTAAATATGCAGTGGAGGTAAAGAATAGATTTAAAGGACTAGACATTGTAGATAGATTGCCTGAAGAACTTTGGACCAATGTTTGTGACATTGTACAGAAAACAATAACAAAGAATGTCCCCAAAATACAGAAAACTAAGAAGTCAAATGGGCTGTGTGATGCTTTGAAAGTAGCTCAGGAAAGAAGGAAGGTGAAAGGTAGTGTAGATGGGAAAAGATTAGTCCAAGTGAATGCAGAATTCCAGAGGATAGCATTCTCCCTTGACAAAAGGAGACATTCTACATTGAGCAATGTAAAGAGACAGAGGAAGATAACAGAATGGGAAAGTCAAGAGATTTCTTTGTGAAAATTGGGGTTCTCAATGGAACCTTTCATGACAAAGTAGGCATAATAAAAGATAAAAATAGTAAGGACGTAACGGAAGCATATCAGATAAAGAAGAAGTGTCAAGAAGACACAGAAGATATATACAGAAATCTTAACCTGATAACCTCAATAGTTTGTCCAAAGAGCTGGATATCTTGGAGAGTGAAGTGTACTGGGCCCTAGGGAGCCTTGTTAGTACAAGGCTGCTGGAGTAGATGGAATCCCAGTTGCACTATTAAAAATACTACAATATGATGCTGTGAAAGTGTTGCTTGCCTTATACCACCAAATTTGGAAAACTCAACAGTGACCAATAGACTGGAAAAAGTGAATCAACGTCTTAATACAAAAAAAAGGCAGTGCCAAAAAAAAGCACTCCAATTATTCAACAATTGCACTCATTTCACATTCCGCCAAAGTAATGCTTAAGATCCTGCAAGATCGACTCTAACAATATATGGACCAAAACTACCAGATGTGCAAGCCGGGTTTTACATAGGCAGAGACTAAATTGCCAATGTCCACTCAATAATAGTAAAAGCAAAGAGAAATCCAGAAAAATCTTTACTTCTGCTTCATAAACTATTCTAAAGCATTTCACTGCGTGGAACAAAACAAAATGTGGCAAATTCTTAAAGAGATGGGAGTACCAGATTATATCATCTGCCTCCTGTAGAATCTGTATGAGTGCTACAAGGTTTGCTTCTGGGGAGGAAAGCTTTGACAAGTCTGAGAAAGCTATTAAAAAGGAAACATATTACACTATCAACAAAGGTTCGAATTGTGGTGTTGGAGAAAACTGCTTAGAGTTCTTTGGACTGCAAGAAAATTAAATAAATAACTACTACAGGAAATCAAGACAAACTGTTCACTGGAAGGATTAATCGTGAGGCTAAAGCTCAAATATTTTGACCAAATATTGAGAAGACAGGAGGCTGGGAAATATTCAAGGCACATAAAGAAGGGGAAGGCAGACGGAGATGGATAGATGAGGTCATTGAAGCAATCAACATGAGCTTGATGGAGCTCAGAGTGTCAGTAGTTGACAGATGTACCTGGCCTGCTGCAGTCAATAGGGGGTCATGGAGAGTCAGACATGACTGAATGACTAAACAACAAATTCTACTATTGTGTAAAAAGGCATGTATTTAAAGTAAATTGTTTCTAATGCTGTTATTTATACATTTAATCATTATTTACTTTCATTATTGTTAATATTTACACTTATTATTATTTATTAGCTACTACCTCTTATTTTTGTACTAGCGACTTGCCCGTCAAAAATGACGGCATGATATTGTGTTATACATTAGTCTATGTCTGTCTCTTTCCCCCCTCTTCTTCCCCTGTGTCTCTTTCCCCCCTCTCCCTCCCCTGTGTCTCTTTCCCCCTCTCTTCCTCCCCTGTGTCTCTTTCCCCTCTCCCTCCCCTGTGTCTCTTTTCTCCCTCTCCCTCCCCTGTGTCTTTTTTCCCCCTCTTCCTCTCCTATGTCTCTTTCCCCTTTACTCCCTCCCCTGTGTCTCTTTGCGCTGCTCTCCCTCCCCTGTGTCTTTTCCCCCCTCTCTCACCCCTGTTTCTCTTTTCCCCCACTCCCTCCCCTGTGTCTCTTTTCCGCCCTCTCTTTCCTGTGCTACTTTTGCCATTTACAGTTGTGAAAACATTTGCGGGCTTGGGGAAATTGATCAATTTCCCCAAGCCCACAAAGGGCTTCCGAGTTACGGCCTTGAATAAAAATGGCGGCTTTTACGGTTGCCATTTATTCAATGGAATAACTCGGAAGCCGTTAGAAGCCCACAAAAAAATCCCAATTGAATAGCAAATTAGCTTGCAACCTCACTTACGGGCTCCCTGCCTCTCCCCCTGCGCCCATAGCGGCCATCGCCAGTCCCCCTTCTACCTGTCCCCCTTCTACCCCTCAAATATTATAAACACAACTTTGTAAAGTAGAAAACTCTGGTCAATATTTTAAGATTAAATAACTCTCTAAGCATGCAGCAGTTAGCCACCATTACATAAAGTATATTTTAATTATTGCCTGATAGGTCTCAAGAAATTATTAGTTTAATCATTTAAACTATCCAGACCATGCTTTAGTCCTGTATATCTGTACCTCCTCTGTGTACATCCTAAACCCTTACAAGATCTCCATCATCTATATCAATTTCAACCTCCTCTATCCATCCTATAATTCTCTCTATATCGATCTAATTGTTCTTCTAGCCAACCCCCTCTTCAATCTTGAATCTCTCCTTTCCATTCCATCTCATCTCTCTCTCCCTGCCCCACAGATCGCCCCTCTTCAATTTGTCATCCATCCCACATCTCATGTATCCCCTTCCTCTCTAACACGTCATATTCCTCTCCTCCTACTCTCGCCATTTCACCACCTATTCCTCTTACTAAACTTATTCAGTGGTGTAGCTAGAGCTTTTGCCTCTTGGGGCTGTCCCTGAATTTGCCCCCCCCCCCCCCCTGGTGAATGTGTATATATATATATATATATATATATATATATATATATATATATTTACATATATATATAGACATATAACCTTAGTTCTTATATATATATATATATATATATATATATATATATATATATATATATATAGTAAATAAATAGTACATCTTTGTACACATTTGAATGTCTAAAGCAAGTTAAACAACCTGCTTCCAGCTCAGAGTTCCGAGAAAAACAGTTATTACACTGCATTCTGGGAAGTTGAGCTGGGACACACAAATGTGGCCACAAATGCCTCGCTCTTCATTCCGTAGCCATTATCAAACATGGCTTCCTTTAAGCTTATGCATGCTGTATTAATATATATATATATTAAGAACTAAGGCTATGTAAACTTTTGATCAGGGACATTTTGGTGATTTCTGTTATCACTATGATTTTAAAAGGAGCCAATCAACTATGTGATAATAAATGGCTTAATAGGATCCTATCCTATATGATACTATCCTTAAATAAAATTAGAAAAAATTGCATGATCAGTCATATTTTCAAAATGAATAAATAAATATATATATATATATATATATACTCAAAAGTTTGCAAATCCTAGCAGACATTGTGAAATTTGGGCATTTATTTTGAAAATATGACTGATCATGCAAAAAAAATGTTTTATTTTATTGAAGGATAGTATCATATAGGATAGGATCATATGAAGCCATTTATTATCACATAGTTGTTTGGCTTTTAAAATCATAATGATAACAGAAATCCCCAAAATGTCCCTGATGAAAAGTTTACATAGCCTTACTTCTTATATAAATGGACTTTTTTGCATGATCAGTAATTTTTTTCTGCCAGGGTATGCAAACTTTTGAGCACAACTGTATATATATATATATATATATATATATATATATATATATATATAAATATATATATATATATATATATATATATATATATATATATATATATATATATATAGCCCCTTCTCTCTCACACTCCACCCTTCTCTCTCTCTCTCTCTCTCACCCTCCTCTCTATTTCTCTTCCTCTCCTCTCTTCCTCCCTTCACTCTCTCTCATTTCCCCTTCTCTCTCTTTCCCACTCACCTTCTCCCTCTTCCCCTTCTATCTCTCTTCCCTTCGTTCTCTCTCTTTCCCCCCTTCTCTCCATCTTTATCACCCCACTTTCTCTATCTCTCTCCCCCCTTCTGTCTCCCCTCTGTCTCTCTTGCTCCCTTCTGTCTCTCCCTCTGTTTCTCTTCTCTCTCTCCCTCCTCTATCTCTCCCTCCTCTCTCATTCTCTCCCTCTCTCGCCCTCTCTCTCCCTCTCTCTCCCTCTTTCTCTCTCTCCCTTTATCTACCCCTCTTATTTCTCCCTCTCTCTATCTACAGTATATCCCTGTTCTCTCTCTCTTCTTCCTCGCTGTCTTCTTCCTCCTCTACCTCCTCCCTCTCCTTTCTCCCTCCTCTCTCTCTCCCCCCTGCTGTCTCTTCCTCTCTCTCCCTCTCCTTTCTCTCTCTCCATCTCTCCCTCTCTCTCTCTCTCTCTCTCCCTCTTATTTCTACCTCATCTCTCTCATTCCCTCTCTCCTTCCTCTCTCTAGCTCTCTGCTCTCTCTATCTCTCTTCCTCCTTCTTTCGCCACTCTTTCTATTTCTCTTCCTCCTCTCTCTTTCTCTTCCTCCTCTCCTTCTCTCTCTCACTCTCTCTACCTCTCTCTCTCTCCCTCCTCTCTCTCCCTCTCTACTCTCACTCACTCACACTCTCCCCCTCCTCCTCTCTCCATTCTCTCGCTCACTCCCTTTTTCTCTCTCTCTCCTCTCTTTCTCTCCCCCCCCCCCCCCCACTCTTCTGAGTACCTATGTTATAATCAAAATAGTGGTACTGGTTTCTTAGTAGTTAAATTACTTTTTTTGTGCTTTTACTTAATATTATCTACATATTTCAGCTTGCTTTTTTCACAGTAGCAATACCAAACATGAAATGCCATTTTTTCTTGTATTCCTGCTACTTCAATTTTACTGTTTTATGTAGTAACTTTAATTAGTATTTATTCATGACAGCAATAGTTGTTTTGTGCGTCTGGAAAGGGCAAAGCTATTACTTATGTACTATAATTCCATTATCAGTTCTGTTGCTTGTGAGTCAGCTGAGCTAAATTCATTCCTTTATATTATTATTTTATGATCAAAAGCATTATCACAGAATTTAAAGCAGTAAGTTGTACGAAGGTGAGCAAAGCAAAAGGTTTAGGCTAATAAATCAAGATGTATTGTTTCTGAATTTGTAGTGCTCTTGTAAATTGTTTGGGAAGTTTCTATATATGTGCTTAGCTTTGGTGATATTGAAAAAGTATGGGGCACTTTTACCTCAACGGGAAATGTGTTTGATCTAAAAAATTGTCTATACATTGTACTAGCTGTTTACCTCTACAATAAATAATCCATGTGATATTTCACATTGATTTTGCAGCTTCTTTATGCTAATATGTGTTAATGTGTGGCTCTGACAAGGTGAGGGGGGTCGGTAGGTAACCTTATGGTATTAGACACTCTGTACGTCTTGGTTCTTTTCTTATGGGAATCATGGAATGATATTGTGTAAGGTAAACAGTTTAAAGATAGTATATATTTATATATATATATATATATATATATATATATATATATATATATATATATATAAAGAGTGAGGTAGCCGCGAATGTCCAGTAATCCAGATGAATATTGCAGTATATAGTGATACCTTTTTTATTGAACAAACATATTCATAGGTTTCCTGACGAGCTTTCGAGAGCGTTCCTTTCTTTGTCGAGTCAGAGTCAATACTGATTATAGATTCACAAATACAGCAAAAAATTCCAGGATTAACAAATAATGTTCTGATCAGCCAGCCGTGCAAGTGTGTGGGGGTGCAGACCAGAGTAAGTAAATTGGGGTCGTAAATAGTTTTACATCTAAGGAACCATAGGGCTGTAACCAAACTCAGGATGAAGGCAGAGAACAAAAAATAAAAAATCAATAAAAAAACACACATATATATTTACAAGCATGAATGTTGGAGGTTATAAGAAATTTTGATAATGAGATAAGAATTCAATGTCGACATTAAGTCCTGACTTATTACTGTTAAAGAACATAATCATTTTAATTTCAAATGTCTTTCTTTCCTTAGTGTTTTAAAAAAAACCTTTGAGTATTTTGATTTTGAGATTTTTCATGGAGTGGTTATTCTGTGTGAAATGGTGTCCAACTGGAGTACAGTAAGTCTCCTCATTGTGCTTATTGATGGAATGTCTGTGTAGATTCATCCTCATATGTAATTTCTGGCTGGTTTCTCCAATGTAGCAGCCTCTCTCGCGTGGGATGTACATTGGATCATGTAGACTACATTGGATGACGTACAAGAATATGATCCTCTGATGGTAAAGGTCTTCTTGTTGTGCATGGCTTTGTCCTCTTTGCAGATGTGTTGACACAATTTACACCGATTTTTATTGCAAGGTTTTGTGCCATTTTCTATGTTAAGCTCTTCATTGGCCAATCTACTATTCACCAATGTTTGTCTGAGATTTGGTGGCTGCCTAAATGCAAGAATGGGGGGTTTGGGGAACATATATATATATATATATATATATATATATATTGTAACAGAGTCAAGCAAGGAGTATATATATATAAGACTGAGATTGAGCAGAGCCATATATCCAGGCAGGATAAGCAAGAGTTAATTGGGACTTCAGCTCAATCAGCCAGTGCACCTGATTCTTATCAGGATGATTTAAAAAGCCCTACAGAGCACACTAAGGGGAGGTGTTTGGAGTAAAGATGTGTTTGTCTGCAAGGAGAGGCAGTCTGGAGTGCAGAGCAGAGTTGTCTGCAGGAGCAATATTGGTTCACCAAGCAGAACCGTCTACAGGAGCAGCACAAGTTTCCAGAGCAGAGTTGTCTGCAGGAGCAGCACGAGTTTCCAGAGCATAGTTGTTTGCAGGAGCAAAATTGGTTCACCGAGCAGAGCAATCTACAGGAGCAGCACGAGTTTCCAGAGCAGAGTTGTCTGCAGGAACAGCACAAGTTTCCAGAGCAGAGTTGTCTGCAGGAGCAGCACGAGTTTCCAGAACAGAGCTGTCTGCAGGAGCAACTCGGGCCTACAAGGCAAGTAAATCTGATGAGAAAGCAGTTTTCCGGTTTAGAGTCTGTGGACATTTAACCCCAGGGAGAAGGCAGCAGTATAACTGAAAGTGTCACTGTCTTTCAAAAGACTATTTAAAGGGTCCCTGGTGGTTGGAGCACTTCAGAGAGACGGGCGGGCCGAATGCTTCCCCTTTTTCCACAGATGAAGAGAGTGTTTATTATTTTCGTATAAAATTGGGACTTTTAAATAAAATATTAAAAGAATACCTGAATTCCTGGCTGGTAATTTACAAGGTAACAGGCTAATCTACCACAATATATATATATATATATATATATATATATATTTATATACCGTATATACTCGAGTATAAGCCGACCTGAGTATAAGCCGAGGCACCTATTTTACCAAAAGATACTGGGTAAAATGAGTGACTCGAGTATAAGCCGAGGGTGGGAAATGTGCTGCCCCCTGTGTCCCTTTTGTGCCTTCTGTGTCCCCCTCTCTCTTCTCCCCTCTCCCTTCCCTGTGTCTCTTCCACCCCTCTCCCTTCCCTGTGTCTCTTCTCCCCCTTCTCCCTTCCCTGTGTCTATCCCCCCCCCACAGTTATCCTCAACCTCCCTCCTCAACCTGCCTCCTCATCATCCCTCTTCATCCTCAACCTCCCTCCTCAACCCCCCCATCCTCAGCCGCCTCCTCAACCCCCCTCCTCATCCTCAACCCCCTCCTCATCCTCAACCCCCCTCCTCATCCTCAACCTCCCTCCTCAACCTCCCTCCTCAACCTCAACCCCCCATCCTCAACCTCAACCCCCCCATCCTCAACCTCAACCCCCTCCTCAACCTCAACCCCCTCCTCAACATCCTCAACCCCCCCATCCTCATCCTCTCTCCTCAACCTCCCTCCTCATCCTCCCTCCTCATCCTCCCTACTCATCCTCCCTACTCATCCTCAACCCCCTCCTCAACCTCCCTCCTCAACCTCCCTCCTCAACCTCAACCCCCCCATCCTCAACCTCAACCCCCTCCTCAACCTCCCTCCTCATCCTCAACACTTATATTCTTATACTCGAGTATATACAGTATATATATATATATATATATATATATATATAGTAGAATAAAATGTTATTATTATTATTATGACTCATTTATAAAGCGACAACACATTCCATAGTGCTGGGGCACAGTAAAACATGGGTATTGCAATACTTTATTGGACATACTGATTCAAAAGGAGTTGAGCTAATGATCATAGGCATGATACTTTCATATAGATTTTAGTACTTTGCAGATGACAAGCTTATAGACTAAAAGATTAATTAAACAAAAAGTGAAGTAATTAAAAGGAAGAAACAGGGGCTTAGCAACTACATTGGTCCCTCATGCACCCTAACCCCACCATGGGAGTCCATCAGGTCCCCAATAGGGCCTAACACTAAATTAAATAAAAGCACTACATAACATTAAAAACAGAATTAAACCTGCAATGTGGGAAAAGGTATAGGGGTTAAATTTAGGTGCCTTGGAGATTCATAAGGGTTAAATGTTGATTAAGTCTGTGAGTGTATCAGCTGTGAAATACCTGCACTATAAAGTAAAATCATAGGTGGGTGGGTGTTGACAGGGTAGATGGGAGGGCATGTTATTTGAATTCAGAGGCAGAAGAGTGGTTGCATGTTTGGCTCCAGGTCCTGATGTAAAAGAAGCTAAGGTGAATGGAATTAGGAAAGATGTCAGCTGGTCAGTACCTTTGCCCAGGTGTATGGCACTATGCCCAGTGTCACTGGCTGGGCAGAAGGGGCCGCCCAGTCCATATGGCGACCGGACCTGGGAAAGACACTTGTCAGCAAGCACCTCCACTGGATGGCATAAGGCCCAGGGTCCCTCAAAATAGTAAAATGGCAATGTTTCAGTGGGGTTTTTGCTGGCCTCCTGTGGACCAGTTCACGTAACACATGGATCAGAGGAGATTTAAATATCTTGATGGACTCAAGTCTTTTTTCTTCTCCACTACTATCTTACTTTGTAGTACTACTTTGCTGCATTGCTGTTCAACATTTCCCAGTATTCTTGTGTGATTTGTTGTTTACTAAGAATCCCAGTCGAAATACAATTGCAATATAAAAACACAATCATATCGTAGCGAACAATGCCAGTATAAACTGGAAAAGGGAGAATCATTAACATCTCAGTAGAAAGAGGTAAAGTTTAACCATCAGAGAAGGCAGAGATGTTAAAAATAACTTTTACATTCCTGCCACCTGCCAAGCATGTTGTGATGTTTATTATGTGCATTAATAACTACTAAAATATTAATAGATAATGAAAAGTACACCACTTATCCAGCTCAACTACATTTGAAATAATAGATGTCAATTTTAATTTAAACAGGAATATTCTAGTTTTCTGCAGCTCTTTATAGCTATTAGCATAGAATATAATGTTATGCTGTCAAACAATACCAAAATTATACAATGATGAGCTTTCGTTTGTGTCACTGAGTAGGCAGTTATGAAATTAACTCTGTAGTTATGTTTCATAATAGAATTCAGTCTCATTGTTCCTGAAATATTATTATTTTAAATATTTTAAAGTCTAAAATGTGTGTCAGGGACTTCAACCTTTTGTATTAGAATTTTATTGTTACAAATATTATTATTATTATTATTAATAATAATAATAATAATAATAATAATAATAATAATAATAATAGCAATAGCCTTTTATTGTCCAGTTTGTGTCATCAGCTTATACAAGTTTAAAGGCACATGTTCATATCCCTACACAGTACTGTTTACTGTCTTGGAATCCTTGGCACATGTGAATGTGCACAGAATTACCTTTCTCTCCTTACACATATTAGCATAAAGATCATTTAAATCACCTTTTTATTCACCATAACATACTGTATATTGGGTTTGGTCTAGCACCAGAGAGATAACTATAGAATACCATTCTAAAGTAGTATGCTGACACCTATTGGTCATTTATTGGCAGTGCAACTAAAAATTTTATTACATTTTTATAAAAATACAAGTATAGTTTATGAAAATTCCCATTTGTGAAGCATGTAATAAACCAACTTAGCAACTGTATGACCATAATGTTTGCAGACTCTATATGGGAGTTTATAATCTTAATGGAGCAATTCTAGGTGTATCAGATATTGAAAGGGATTTGGGAGTGCTTGTGGACAACCACCTAGGTAACAGTGCTCAAAGCCAAGCAGCAGCTGCAAAGGCCAATAAAATATTAGCATGTATTAAGAAGGGTATAGAAGCCAGGGAAGCAAATATAATTCTGCCACTATACAAATCTCTAGTACGCCCTCATTTGGAATATGGAATACAATTTTGGTCACCACTTCATAAAAAGGACATTTTAGAGCTGGAAAAGGTACAGAGAAGGGCAACAAAACTAATAAGGGGAATGGAGGGGCTAAGTTATGAAGAAAGACTAACCAAATTAAACTTATTTTCTCTAGAAAAAAGGTGTCTAAGAGGAGATATGATTACCTTATAAAAATACATCCAGGGTCAGTATAAAGATTTGTCAGGGGAGCTTTTTGTGCCAAGAGGTTTTCAACTGACAAGAGGACATCCCTTGAGGTTAGAAGTAAAAAGATTCCACCTCAAAGAAAGAAAAGGGTTCTTCACAGTAAGGGTGGTTAATCTGTGGAATTCTCTACCAGAGGAGGTGGTGACAGCGGATTCGATAGATAACTTTAAAAGGGGACTAAATTTATTTCTAATTAAAAAGGGAATTCAGGGTTATCATGGATAATTAGAGCGACAGTATTGATCCAAATTTTTTACATTTCCCTTTGAGACATTTGGCTAAGTCTCGCTTGTGTTTTTTTTTTTTTGTTTTTTTTTCTATTTGCCTTCCTCTAGACTAATTAATAATAAAAAATTTTTTTTTTTAAATCATTAAATAATTGATTAATAATTAATTAACAACTAATTAATTAATAGTTAATCCGCATATTGCAGATCAGAGGAGATCTTAAAAGGTTGAACTTGATGGACTGAAAGTCTTTTTTCAACCTTAAATACTATGGGCCTCATTCAATTGCAATTCGGCCAATTGAATAGGGCTCTAAATAAGCATTTAGCATATTTTTTTTACAGAAGTTTTTAGTTAGTGAAGACCTTGCTTTTGGATAGATGCTTACTAACTAAAAACTTATTTAAAAAATATGCTATGTGCTTATTTAGAGCCCTATTCAATTGGCCAAATTGCAATTGAATGAGGCCCTATGTAACTATGTAACTATGTAACTATGTAACTATGTAGAGGGCATGTGCTTAAAATTTTAAAGAGACACTATCATCTCAAGTTGATTTCCTTTCAAAGGGCATTAAAACTGGCTGGTGTAGAAAACATTTTTGTAGGAACTCTTCCCCCAATGAGGGGTTGTAAAAATGTTTTATGTTGTGACCTTCCCATTACAAACTCACTCAGTTCCACTCCCTAAGACCACTTCCCATAACAGCACTTGTAGATGCATCCTTCCCATTGTGGAGACTTTCTGTATATTCAAAGTCTCCTCTCACCTCAGAAAGTAGACCAGCAGAACATATAATGGTAGATCCTACAATATAATGGCAAATAAAAGGTAGTGCATTCAAGTTCTCACTCATACAGCTGGGAGATTGAGGGCACATTCTTATCAACTGAACAGTGGAGGGAGGCGTGTGGGAGCAGGTTAGCCAGGGAATTTGTTTTGGTGTTCGGTATCTACCCTATTCCCCTGTGAATTCTTAGAAACAGGCAACTCTTCTGTATAAATGTGAACATTCTTCATATATATACAGCCTTCACCAAAGTATCATGACTTACTCCTGCCACCTATAATTAACCCCCACCCACAGTACGGGTCCTTAAAGGACCTGCTTTATTTAACTTGAGGGATTAGGTGGATAATTAGTGGGGGAGTGTAATTTAAATGCCACAGGTTAATTTTGTAGGCCCTGCAGGGGTCCCAGTTGGTGGCGTGGGTTAACTGTTTAGATGCCGCTGGTCATTTAAAGACACGTGGCAGGGGTTAATTTTATGGCACATTTCCTTATAGGATGGTAGGAGTTAATTTTAGGTGCCAATCCAGGACCCTGTGCAGCATGGAGGTTAATTGTAGGAGCAAGGGCAGGTACTTTGAGCTGGATGTTTTGGTCTTGGAAAGTGAGAGTAGGTGATTTTCGAGAGCAGTTTATTACAGTGTTATTCTTTTTTCTATTTCTAAATGACTTATTTAACACTTAATCCATCAAAACACATATTAACTAATAACACTTAATATGCATGCACATCATCACTGAGACAGAGATTAAGAGATATTGTACCTGGCAAAGTGTTACTGTAAGAAGCCCTGTAGATTTTATTTAAAGTAGATATAGATTAACAGAGGAGTTGACTTCCTTTAATGGCGGGTAGGAGTTGCCTTCTTTTAATGGCGTGTAAGGTGTGCCTACCTATAAATGGGGTAGTTATAGATTAACAGTGGAGAGCCTTTCCCTTAAAGGCGAAAGGAGAGCCTTCCTTTAAAGGCGAAATGAGAGCCTTCCATTTAAAGGTGAATGGAGAGCCTTCCATTTAAAGGCAAGTGGTGAGCCTGCCCTATAAAGGAGAGAATTGTCTAGAATGGTTTTTGAGAAGCGATGCTGATTTGATGAAAAGATAAGAAATTAGACTTGCTAAATAATTTTGAATGGCATTGATGTGACAAAATAGGCTATTGGATAAAAAGCACAAATGATTTGGGCCAATGTATGAGTGTGAGTACTGAGTGTGAGTGCTGTGTGCAGTGAGGTGTGAGAAATTGAGAGAGAAATGAGGGTTTGTCCAGCCGTTCTGTTTGTAATTTTTGTATGAATTTACAGTGTTATGAAAGTGCGTGAACTAGAAAGAAAGAACTGTGCGTGAGTGTGTGAATTGATCGTTCCAAACACTGAATTATCTTATTTTTTCTTTGTATAGAGCATGCTGTGTGTTCTAAGTAGGTTGTATTTTAATTATTGCATGTTACTTTAAGAGCTTTCCCCCGCAGCTCTCAGCGTGCAGTCCTTTTCACCCCTGCGATCTCTTGTGATTTCGAAATTTCATTTTGACGCTGTGTTAATCACTGCGTGCAGTGCTTTCCCCTCCCCCTCAGAGATAGTGTGTGTGTTTAAGTTGAATGAAAAGAGCTAATTAAACTGTATTTTTGTTGAAAATTAGTCTTTGGATAATCTGATATTTCTAGCTTCAAGGGTGACCATATTTTTTAGTGGAAGCATTTTATTTGTGCTAGGTTGATTCTTTTTTTGCATAAGAGTATTGTGATTTTTCTTACCAGAGCAGCACTGCTGGACAGTATTTATACACAGACATCCGGGATTATTGTTTATATATATAAGTTGCTTGATTAGTGTAAAGTTATTGCAAGGGCTTTAATTTGAAAATGATGTGTTTTCCGGGGGGGGGGGGGGGGGGGTTGTGATTAGAAGAAATATTTTTTTTTTGCAAAAACATTCATATTATCTGTTCTGTTCTGTCACTTGCTTTTTTATTCATATTCTGTTTTATATTGGAAAAGATTGCTTTTTATTTTTGATATAAGTTGCCCTGTAGAGATTTAAAATGGCGTCTATATAGAAAGCTGACAGTTTTCACACGCACAGCACCTGTTACAAGGATTAGCTTTTCCCCCGCTCTAAATAATTTTGCACAGCCTAGCACAGAGAGCTGAGATTTTTTTCCCTTAAGGTGGTTTAAAACAATTAGGAAAGAGAAGATTTAGCAAGTTATATGAAGGTTTCTGGTAGGTAAATTGGTTCAATGTGAGATCATAAAAAATTGTTAAGAGTTAAAGATTTTATGGTGTTGCATTTAGGTTTTTTTTGTGAGTGCATATGTGTTATTGTGTATTTTGTGTTGATATAATGTGCCTTGTGTTTGGCTTTATGAGGTTGTGATTAATAGACAATTGTTAATAGTGACATATTTGTCTTTAAAGAGAGAGCTGTAAGTGACTGTCCAGTCCACCTTAAAAAATATCCGTAGCAAGATTTATACTGATAAAATAGAGTCTGTGGATTAACAATAAGAAATGGTTTGTTTTGTTATTTAGTCATGTTTCAGAAATAATTTAGAAAAAAAGGTTTTATGATTTATTGATATTTTTGTCAGTGTTGGTCTTATAACCACCTCCCTTCCCCAGAAGGTTCCCACCTCCTTGTATTCTTAAAGGTATAGAGCCTGCTGTAAAAAGTTGTCTGGTGAAGATGAAATAATGTATTATAATGAGTTGCTTATGTAGATCAGATCCCATTGACAGAGTAATTGTCTACCTGCCCACCTAATAAGACGTATTGTGTTGTCATTTACTGCTAGTAATAAGAGTGACCTACCCTGTTGTGGTCCCAGGTGTTTTGCACTTTCTGCACCAGCATTAGCTCAACCTCTGTTGCAAGTGTAATAATGATTTTTATGGAAATATTAATAAGATAAAAGATTTAATGAGTAAGTTAAACAGTTATTTCAGTGAGATTATACTTAATTATAAAAAATAGTGTGTGTTTATAAAAAATAAAAAAGGGTCATGTGTAATTTGAGAAGGTTTTATGTCATATATTTTTTAGGTTTCATGGACATATATTTTGTTTTATTTTGATTCTTTTTATCCAATTATGTTTAGGATTAGTTATAGGTAAATATGATATATGATTTGCTAAATTTGATTGTTTTTGTTTTGATTTTTACAAGGTGATTTAAGGAGATCTATGCGCATATAAAGTATTCTATGAGCTCACAATTATATAATTATATATTCTATGTTGTTTGACTTGTCTGAATCCTAATTATGTTAAATTTATCAGCAGATTTTTATGCCAGTAGGACATTCTTGTTTGAAATAAGTGTTTTATGATTGGAGATGTTCATGTTTGTCCTTGTGTGTGTGGATGTTTTCGTTCTCTATAATCGAGTATTGGAGTTGAGTGAGTGAACATGGAGTAGAAAGTGGCATAGTTACAGTGGATATAAAAAGTCCTGTTAAAATGTCAGGTTCCTGTGCTGTAAACAAATTAACTTTTTCCACCTTTAATGTGACCTATAAACTGTACAACTCAATTGAAAAACAAACTGAAATATTTTAGGTGGAGGGAAGAAAAATAAAACATAAAAATAATGTGGTTGCATAAGTCGGCAATGTAGCTGTGTTCAGAATTAAGCAATCACATTCCAAATCGTGTTAAATAGGAGTCAGCATACACCTGCCATCATTTAAAGTGCCTCTGATTAACCCCAAATAAAGTTCAGCTGCTCTAGTTGGTCTTTCCTGAAATGTTCTTAGTCGCATCCCACAGCAAAAGCCATGGTCCATAGAGAGCTTCCAAAGCATCAGAGGGATCTCATTGTTAAAAGGTATCAGTCAGGAGAAGGGTGCAAAAGAATTTCCAAGGCATTAGATATACCATGAAACACAGTGAAGACAGTCATCATCAAGTGGAGAAAATATGGCACAACAGTGGCATTACCAAGAACTGGAGCTCCCTCCAAAATTCACCCTTTTTTCTTTAATAAAGTTTATTGTGTTTTTTTCTAGTAACTAGTTGCTACAAATTCCGAAATAGAGTCTTAGGTGTTCTTTAGTACACTGGACATAGACTTATAGGATCCAGAATTACTTGGAACACACATTTGATATTATTATTTACTCTATTCCACTTAGAGATTTGTCCTTATTCTTTTCTTAAGTGTCTGATGAAACCAAGGTTGAACTTTTAGGCCATAATTCCAAAAGATATGTTTGGCGCAAAAACAACACTGCACATCACCAAAACAGTGAAGCATGGTGGTGGCAGCATGTACAGTGAAGCATGGTGGTGGCAGCATCATTTTTTGGGGCTGCTTTGGGGGCTGTAGTTAAGATAGAGGGAATTATGAACAGTTCCAAATAACTTGGCACAAAACCTTCAGGCTTCTGCTAGAAAGCTGAACATGAAGAGGAACGTAATCTTTCAGCATGACAATGACCCAAAGCATACATCCAAATCAACAAAGGAATGGCTTCTCCAGAAGAAGATTAAAGTTTTGGAATGGCCCAGCCAGAGCCCAGACCTGAATCCGATTGAAAATATGTATCTGAAGAGGGCTGTGCACAGGAAATGCCCTCGCAATCTAACAGATTTGGAGTGTTTTTGCAAAGAAGAGTGGGGAAATCTTGCCAAGTTAAAATGTGCCATGCTCATACCCAAAAAGACTGAGTGCTGTAATAAAATCAAAAGGTGCTTCAACAAAGTATTAGTTTAAGGATGTACATACTTATGCAACCATATTATTTTATTTTTATATTTTTTCTTCCCTCTACCTGAAAGATTTCAGTTTGTTTTTCAATTGAGTTGTACAGTTTATAGGTCACATTAAAGGTGGAAAAAGTTCTGAAATGATTTATCTTTGTCTCATTTTTTTACAGCACAGACATTTTAACAGGGGTGTGTAGACTTTTTATATCCACTGTATAATCTGAAATCTGATCAATTTTGGATTAATATTTGTGTTTATATCCCGTCAGCCATTATGGATAATTGTTTATAAAGGCTTTATTTGGATTTGGTTCCTACTTATGTCAAATATTTTCTTTTTATTTACAAGTAAATATATTAATTGTTAAAGAACTGGGTTATTGTAAAAAAGATAAAGAGAGAGATTATTTAAGGTCTTATTACAGTTAAAACCGTTTAAAAGATTATATAATGTGTAAAATTATTACATTCATTGAAGCTCCATTGGTATAATTGTTTTTTAAACATCATACTAGATACTAGCCAAAAGTTCTATGTTTTCACAAAGCTGTCTCACTTCCAGGGTTGTACACTGAGATGTTGTGATAAAGAAAAAAACTGTTTTGTTTCTTCTTAAAAGGACCAAAACAGTTTGTGATATGATTTCCATGTAGAATTATAGACAGAACGAAGTACACCATTTGTAGGAGAATATTTAGGAGCACAGGTACCTGTTCCAAAGACATTGTGTATGATGTAAACAGTGTATGATATATTATCTGGTTAAAGAACCCTATCATACCAATTCTGTTTTATTTTTGTGTGTTATGTTTTGTTTATCCATGTTGGATAAATACTGTGATATTGTGACATCTATTTTTCCAGGCCAATCCCTAGCCCATGGTGCAAATGAGTAGAGAATTTGGAAAATCTTTTAAAGGTATTTCTAGGCCTATAGGAAATAAACATGATAAGATGTGGATTACATTATGAGTTGAGATGATTTTAAACAGTACAGTACAGTAATAAAATTAGTAATTTCCTTTTAAATATACATCCTGTTACAGAGTAAATCAAGTAATGTATTATCACTTATAGAGACGTGAATTAGTAGTATTGAAACTGTCCTAATGATATTTTTTGCTGCTTTAGCAGTAGTAGAAAAAAATGGTTATTTATATCTTTTACAAGTATTTCATATGTTTATTAGCTTTGCATGATTTGCATTTTGACTTAATTGATTTTAGTTTATACCACCCCTTGTTTATTATAGATTTATGGATATGTTACATTTTATTTACAGTTAGGGGAAATTTAGGGTAGGCATATATGATGAGAGGATGTCTAGTTCAAAGATGTATGGAAGTTTCTTGTATGATAGATTTTGTATGCTTGGATTTTTGTTTATATTTTTGTCACACTTGCCTACTACAGAAGAAGATGACAGCAGTGCATGCCTGTAAAGACAAAAACAAAAACAAAGAAAAGACAAAGAAAAGACAAGCGTGCCCTGATATATGATAAGAGAAAGTCTCTACCAAGTACCTATCCTGATGACAATAGATAATAACTGAAGAAACAGATACAGAGTTTGCTGACTTGTATGACATTTGTCGGAACATATGTTTTTATTGTTTTGTCATTTTTACTTTTTCTGCTCTTTCCTATACCTGTCTTCTTTTTACTCTCCTTTGGCTTCTAACACTTTTGCACCTTGTTCTATCACCTTTCTATGATCTAGTACGTGCAAACATATGATAAGGAAGAGTAAAGACGAAGTTATCATGCATACTCTCTAGGTTATTAGCAATATCAGTGCAAACTTTATTGGTTATTAAATTACATGTATCATCTAAATGTCTTATAAGACAATAAGTATAAAGGGAATTTTGATTCTATGCCCTAATTATTGGCAATTGGTTAGAGAATTAAGTGAGGCCATTGTGTCTGCATTAACTATTGTGTTTTATTTTACATATCTGGACTATCTCTTGGTAACATATAACAGCATATGTGGATGTTTTCATCCACCCCATTGGACTCTATCCTTGTTATATGGACATGGTCAAACAGGTGCTTACTTATTTTTGTGTATTATTGGGGTGTTTTTTCATTAGGATTTGATTTTTTTTCTTGCTTTCATTTAGCAGACTTTAATATCTGGACTGTGAAATTTGTGCGATGGATTCCATTATTGAGAGACTTTTCCATTATTCCACGGATCATATCAGACTATTATAATTGCATTTTTAATATGTCTTTTTTTATCGTTCTATGTATAAATGTGTTTTCTTTTGCAATTCTCTTGTGTTGGGAAGGAGTTAGGGTAAAACGTGCAAAGGACTCCATGAAAATATAATATAATATCTCCATGTTGTAGGAAACTCATCTGTACTGGATTTTTTAAAGACCTTGATTCTCTATTGGATCCAGTCTGAAGCTCATGCCTCTACTTCCTAATAAGTTTATAATTTTTATGTTGTTTAGATGTATATATGGAATGTATATTAAGATTCTGCCCTATCATATTTGTATTTTTCCTTTGATGACAATTTTCATTGTCATAGGGGGAAGTGTTGTAGAGAAATACAACTGTCCTTACATTTTTAGTGTATAGCATTTATCACTTTTTTTTTTCCAAACGTTTTTATTAGGTAACCAAATAAACTGGAGGATAACATAAAAGCCAAGTAGCAGTTTCACATTATTAACATACAGTCATACCCAATTAAGGGGAAAAAGAAAGAAGAAAAGGTTAACATTACATTACATATACCATATAATAGTCGAAATAAAGTTAACCAAAAAGATCTATCCCCACTTGTGGGAAGGTCTAAGGGTAGCCAGGTTACCTAAGTTTTTCCAATTTTCTAAGGAAAAACTTTACCTAAAATAGAACAGTTTGGTAGGCTCTTCAACAGTTTGGTAGCCTAAGGAAGAAAGGAACAGAAAAGAAAAACAAAAAAACGAACTATGTTGTATAGACACAATATAACTCTAATTGAGCTAAAACAGTATAATAAAAGAGAAAAATAAAAAGCATTGTTGACTACACATGAAATTTAAATTAGAAAACAAATTTTTGTATTGAAGTATAAGTCCTGTTGGTTACCAGCTCGGATCCACTGCCCCTCCTGCCTCCTCCAGTCCCCGGTCCGCAGCTTGAATGTAAGAAATAACAAAATATAGCACAATGTTAATTAAGAAGACTTCACGTGATAGGGGGGCTATAGGGAGAATTAATCCAGTGATTCCATATCTGGAGAAAAATAAGCATATGGTCCTCCAGTAAATGGATTAGCCCTTCATTTATAGCAATGTAGTTTATCTTATTGATGACTGATTGTAAAGTAAGAGTGGGATATTTCCATTGCCTGGCTATATGACTATTTGTTGCTAGCATTAAGTACTGAAGGAGTGAGCCATGCACTGGGGAGTAAAACGCGTACTTCCTTTCTCCCTGATGTTTCAGTCTCCAAGTATCCAGCAGATGAAGCTCCTCGAGCAGTCTCTGGATGTGCTTAAGGTTTTTCGAGAATTTATCTCCCTGGGACTTAGAGGACCTATCCATGCTAGGGTCTAGAGCTAAGTTGATATCCCCCCTAGAATGATTTTGCCTGTATCCATTGATTTGAGATGAGCAAGGAATTTAATGAGAATATTATGCGGGGCGGTAGTGGGGGAGTACACAGCTATAAGAGAGATCCTAGTATTCAGAAGGGATCTTGTTAGTAAAATGTAGTTACCCTCTGGGTCAATTTTTTTACTCTCCACGGTGAAAGGGAAGTCTTTATGGAGTAGTATAGTCACGCCTGCCTTCTTAGTGGGACAAGTAGAGGTTATGAAGTAGGGGTATGATTTGTGTAAGTAAGAGGGGTTTTTTCCTTTAGCAAAATGAGTTTCCTGCATAAATATTACTGAGGGTCGAAGTAATTTATATAAGATAAACGCTTTACGCCTTTTAAATGGGGAATTAAACCCTTTAACATTGTGAGTGAGAAAGGTGAAAGAAGTGTCAGTCATTGTACCTGTGGGAGTAATGAATGCTCCGGAAGATGTTGAGACCGCCGCTAAGCTCATGGCGGCCAAGGAACAGAGGTGGAGGAGCCAGACAGCCCAGGATGCAGGGAAGAATAGAGACAAAAAGAACAGTTTAAAACATTGAGAAAATATCCATAAAATCAACATCTTATTGTCGTGGTGTTTATAGTAAAATGATATTAGAAATAGTCAATTTTACTTATTGTCCGATTATAACGTCAATTTATAGGAAAGTATAGCTTTTAAACAAAACAGCGTTTATTATCAGATAACACATTTGAATTCTAAAGTAAATAAAAAGTTCTAAACAGTACTATATGATTTTCAAATGTCAATAACCCAATTAAGTCTACTACAATATAATACGATAAAATGTTAATAAAACAAGAAAAACCTTCTAACTTCTTTATCAACAAAATCTTCTAGGGTAATAGAAAATAACAATAAATTACTATAATCAATATTCCTTATTTTAGCTATTTATGATAAACACGAGAATCAATCCTATTAATATAGTAAGTCACAATAATATTGTTGGCAGAATATATAATATACCCCAATAGACCTATATAACTAATAATCGGGTGATGCTATAATAATAATCATATATTGAATAACAAAAATACTATAGGACAAAGGAAAATATATCACAATTTGAATAATACCTACAGTAGATATATTGGTGGCTTCTGTGATATAATTGATTTAGTGGTATAAATAAGATCAATTTATCTTTTATATCACAGAAGTTTGAAATTAAATCTATACATTACCAGATACCAGAATCAACCCAATATCACGTAGAGTCAGCCTGGATAATCCCAAATCGATTATTATATGAAAAATGAAATATATCAGGAATCAAAAGTAGGTCCTCTCTTTCTCAATGTATTGCCTGTGTGTCTCTCAGCCTCTTCCTCTTTGTCTGTTTTTTTTTCCTTTTTTTTCCTTTTCAGGCCTTTTTTAAATAGCCATTCTTATCTAGATATCACCTTAATCACATCCTGGAATTATTTCTCACTATTGTGTTAAGTGGGGATACATGAATATCAAATGCACAGTCAAACAAACATTGTCAGTACGAGAGCCAAATGGTGGTTTTCTCGTCTCCAATTTGAGGTGTGACTATTTCATGACATTTGTGGATCAAAAGAATCTAGTATGAATACTAATGACTAGCCTTTTGGTGGTTTCACTGTTTACATTCTCATTACAATGTAGACATTTAGTAAAGCTCAGAAAAATTGAATATGTGTATAAAATTAAAAACTCAAAATAAAATGATGATGTGCAATATAGGTATAACATAACACATAGATATGAAACGTTTAAGATATTTCCTATCCGATGATATCAAACACTGTTATGTTTGGCATGATGGGGGCGGTACCGGAAGTGGAACATACACCAGATCGGAGATGAGCTGGTGGTAGGAGAGCTGGGAGGTCATGCACGCTGAACAGCGGTCACCCTGAGCCCTGAGCCCAGATTTGATCCATGGATACAGACACTACACAGATGCCCTTGAAGCCTCGAGAAGGACTCTTCCAACATAATACAGCTAAGTAAAGCCTTATAAATAAACAAATAACATGTACTGTGTCAGCAGCGTTACCATTCCCATCTCCCCTTCTCCCCTTATGCCATAATAAAGAAAAAGATAAAAACCCCTAGGCTTAAAGCTACTTAAAGCTACTAGCAGGGATAAAAGTGAGGCCAAAAGCCCAAAAGTTTATTAAGCTGAGTTCGGGAAGAAGTCGGAGGACGGAGACAGTCCCCGTGAAGTTCCCGCGAGAAGACGCGAAAAAACGCGCCAAGGTGTCACGGGAGATAAAGTTTGAGCAAACAAACACTTATAAGAAGATACAAGGCCTAAAAAAAAAAAAAAAACAATCAAAAAAATAAAAGGTGAAGGGATTGTAAGAGGCATATAATGCCACAGGATTACCGAATTGAGAAGGAACGGCCAGAAACAACTAGAACCCGCTAGTAAGCTAAAAGAGGGGTAAATAACAAATAAAAAAGAAGAAAAATGAAACTATGTTAAGGTAGAGGGAGTAGAGGAGAAAGGGATAAGGTAAAACAATAAGCTTTACGAAAATACGTAAGAGACAAGAGGCAAAGGGTGAAGATTGTAAAGTACCCCTCTAAGACAATATAAAAGGTGATACAACCAGTTTAAAAAGATAAGTGGAGAAGATTAAAACAAAAATCCACTGGATTATATCCCAAAAATAATAAAATGGCAAATAAGAAACCTTCAAATGCCATGAAAATAAAAAGTAAGGAGAAGAAGATAGGTCCTCCAGAAACTAATCAATTCTTTTCACCAAAACAAAAAACTAATACATTAGAAATAACACAATCAGAATCCTCTTTCTTGGAACAATCTGTAAATTCCTCCCCGAAGAAAACAGTACAATCCTCACTAGAAGATTCTGAAAAGTTACAAGAGGAACCATTAACATATTCAAAAATGAAAGACCTTTTATATGATTTCCAAGAAAAGATCACGATGGAACTAACAAAACAGATGGTAGAAAACACAAACTCAGTTAAAGAAATAAGTAAAAGAATAAATGAATTGGAAATTAAAGGTGATAAATTAATCATGGATAATAATGCATTATTGAAATACACAAATAATTTGGAATACAAAATAGAAGAATTAAATATGAAGATAAATCTTATGGAAGATAAACTAAGGAAAAAAAATCTAAGAATAAGGGGAATAAATGAAAATATATTGGAAAAAGATCTGCTAGGATATATTAAAGATCTATTTAATAATTTATCAACCCAAACACCTAAAGAAGATACTAAAATAGAAAATATTTACAGAATTCCCCTTCCTAGAGGATTTGACAAGAAAATTCCAAGAGATGTTATAGTCAATCTTCAATCTTCTCTTTATAGAGATGAAATAATTAAAGCTAACTCCATGAAAAGACCGATGGACACTCCATATGATAAAATAAAAATATTTCCTGATCTGTCTAAATATACATTGAATAAAAGAAGAGAATATATGGCAATAACCCAAAGCTTAAGGAAAGCAGAAATGAAATACAGATGGAAAAATCCAATGGGACTATATATAATGAAAGACAACATATGGAACAAAATAGACTCGGTTAAAGAAGGACTGTTGTTACTACAAAAATGGAATATAGAAGTGGATCTTTCCACTCCTCCTAAAATCCATACAGAACTAAATTTAAAGAACCCTGAATGGGTCGTAAAATAATAGAGGTTAAGGAAGAGAGGAAAAGACTTGATAAGAAATTTGGACTATATATTGATGTATCTACCACTGTTTCTAAAATATTTTCCTCTTGGGTTGGTTTATAATTATAATGTGTTTAGTAGTGATGGCTATAGCACACAGGGAAAATGACATAAACACTTCTTAAGAGATTATCTAAAATAAGGTGGTTAATTTAAGCACTTTAGTTATATGCACTTTATATAAATATAAAGCACTTTAAATACACAAAGGAGTAAAAATTGTAGAATGGACCCATAAGAAATTTAGATTGTATACTGTTGTACTGAAAATTTGAGATTTATATTAATGGTTACAGCATATAGGGGATAGGATATAAATATCCTCCATGAGATTATTTATAATATGGGGGTGAAATATAAAGCACTTTATTTGAATGCACTTTATAGAGTTACAGAAGTTTACTAATAGAAGATGAAGTACATCAATACACATAGGAGTACAGGAAAAAAAAAAAAAAAAAAAAGATAATGAAAATTATATCAGGAATCATAACACGAATTTAGTGAATTTAGAATTAACTACTAGTATTTTATAAAATAGTGATTATTGCTAATATAAATTTACAATCCGGATGGAAATTTTTGAGAGAACACGGACACACTGGGGGGAAACCTAGCACCTTATTAATATGCACCTTTTTGATATACGAAAAATTTAAATAGATTAAAAAAAACACCAAAAAAAAAAAAAAAAAAAAAAATAAGAAACATAAAGTAGTAAGATTTTAAGATTGGTTTCTTAACTCGTTATGGAAATATGATTGTTTTTGTGTCTTTATGGATATTTATGTTTGCATTTTGGAAGCTATCTGTAGTGGGGGAGTCCATATCATTCCTCGGGGAGTAAAGGAGGATAAGAGAAAAGAAAAGTAGAATAAGATAAAGGAAAAAGGGGACTTCTGGGAACATTACTACCAGGATAGTGGCCAATAGTAAAGCCATAGTTAGAGTAGACTATAACAACTAGAGTAAATGGTATGGACCCCCTCTTGGAGATAGCTACCTAGGTGGAATTCAAGGTATTTTGTTAATTTATGGTAAAAGGTCAAAGGGGAAATTTATAAAAAAATTTAATCACTACACTTGGGTAAAAGTTTGGATAGACATCAATATAAGAAGGAAAGTAAAGGTATTCATTTCTTAAGAGATACGAAGGGGATAATGACCGAGGAGCTAGGAAGGTTTGGCTAAGATATGGGGTGAAAAGAGAAGAGATATAATACAAAAAAAAAAAAGAAAGGGGAGGGAAATAAGAGAAATAAGAGTAAGGAGAGAGAAAGAAGGAAAGAGGAGAATAAATAAAAGATGAAAGGATAAAAAAATAAAAAAAAAAAAAAAGAAAGAAAGAAAAGCAAATGAAAAACAGGGATTAATCCAATGTTAGATTTATATAAAATTAAACATATCCATAAATTTAACTCTGGAGGTTGGTATCAAATAAAATATAACAGGGGGGAATAATATGGTCTCTGAGGCTAAGGAAATGTTTTCATATACTCCTCTATAGACATGAGTTGGATATAAGATCAAAGGAAGTAAGGAGGGGTAAATGAGAGGAAGTGGAAATTAAAAACATTACAAAAGATAAAATAATAATTAATAATGGTAAATAATAGGGAAACAAGAATACATGATCTCCCAACTAATAAACTAGTAAGTTTATTAAAAACTCCTAACATTTCCTAAAATCGACATGATAGCCCTAAAATATAATATCAAAAAGGAGGGAAATAATATAGGAATAGGTAAACTTGGACTTAGCTTAAGTCCAAAGAAGAACATGCCTAAGGTTTGTAAGGAAGTACGAATGAATGAAATGCGAATGGCTCAGGTTCAACAATTGGTGAGAGGCGAGATGGAATTAGATATATGGACACAAAAGCGGAAGGTTAAAGGAATAACTATAAACAATGGTTAAAATAATAACGCATAATGTTAATGGACTAAATTCACCAGCAAAAAGGAAAATAGCATATAATACTTATATAAAAAATAAAGTAGATATTCTCCTACTACAAGAGACACATTGGGGAAATGACACCTTAAGATATGTAAATAATAAAAACTTTAATATTAAAATAGATTCAACATACAATAAAAAATCTAGAGGAGTATCAATCTGTTTTAGTCACAATATACAAGTCTATGAGGAAGCTAAAATTATTGATCCCCTAGGAAGATATATAATTTGGTGTGGCAAAATAAATGGAGAAAATATGACAATAGCTAATGTATACCTTCCGAATGTAAAACAAATTAGATATCTCAAAAAGATTTTGAAAGAAATAAAACAAATTAGAAAGGGACAATTAATAATTGGAGGGGATTTTAATATGGTGCTAGATCCGTTAACAGACAGAATAGGAACAATAAAAAAAAACTCAGAGAATCAGATTAAAAAAACGTCTAAAGACTTTGGAAAAATAGTATCAAACGATGACCTTTTTGACGCATGGAGACTACTACATCCATATGAGAGGGACTATACATTTTTTTCAAATCGTTTTAAATCCTACTCAAGATTAGATTATTTGTTAACAGATATAAACACAATAAGACAAATTAAGGATATAGAAATAACAACTGCTACATGGTCAGATCATTCAATGGTCTGTATGAATTTAAAAGAAGAAAATAGAAGCAAAAATAAAAAAAAATGGAAGTTAGACCCTTTCCTATTTAAGAATGAACAAACTATGGAAATCTTAAAAAAGGAAACAAACAAATTTTTTAAAATTAATAAAAATACTGTAGACTCACCATCCATGCTTTGGTGCGCATATAAATCCGTTATAAGAGGCCAAATGATATCACGGACAGCAGTAATGCATAGGGAAAGGGGGAAACCCATGAGACTATTGTATATAGATTTGGAGAAACTAACAAGAGAAAATAGAGTGAACCCATCTGTGAAAAGATCAGAGCTGATTGCTAAAAAGAAAGCCCAAATAAATAAAATATTACAAAATCAGGTTGATTCTCTGATATGGAAATTCCAACAAACCAATTTTTTAATGGGTAATAAAACAGGTAAATATCTGGCCAATAAACTAAAAAGACAAAAGAATCAAAATAAAATATATAGTTTAAGAGGTCCAGACAATGTTTTATACACTCACCCTGATAAAATATGCGATATTATGAAGATGTTTTATAGTTCATTATACAATCTAAATAGTAATTCCACATTTAAAAAACCTAGTAAAGAAGAGATAAATACATTTTTGGGCGAAGTAACTCTACCAAAGTTACAAGAAGAAGATCAAAGATTCTTAGATCAAGATATTTCTTTGAAAGAAATAAAGGAAGTAATTAATAAAGCAAAAGTTAACAAAGCCCCAGGTCCAGACGGCTTCGATCATTTATATTTTAAAATGTTTCAAAATGAAATTGGTGAACATTTGCAAAATATGTTTAATGAGATTAAAGATCATGGAAAAATGCCGTCAGAACTATCAGAAGCTAAAATAATTAACATTTTAAAACCAGGGAAAAATCCAGAAGAAGTAACTAGTTATCACCCTATTTCCCTTATTAATATAGATCTAAAAATATACACAAAAATCATGGCTAATAGATTAAATAAAATTATTCCAAAGTTGATACATTTTGATCAATCGGGCTTTGTACAAGGCCGTCAGGCATCAGATAACACCAGACGTTTAATTGATCTAATGTTCTCCATTCGGAAAAAAAGGATCCCCACACTAATCCTGTCATTGGATGCAGAAAAAGCATTCGACAGGGTTAGTTGGGAATTCATGAACGCAGTATTACAAAAGTTTGGGTTCACAAATTTTGCTTCTAAAACAATTAAAGCTATTTATAAGGATACAACAGCCTATATTGCAGGTACAAACTTCGAAACAGAGAAGTTTGGAATCAGCAACGGAACACGACAGGGATGCCCCCTTTCCCCACTGCTTTTTTTGTTATTTATGGAACCATTAGCATCATTAATAAGGAAAGCTGAAAATATCAAAGGTATAAAAATAGGTAATAATGATTACAAAATAATGTTATTTGCGGACGATATCATGTTAACATTAACAGATCCAATAGGTTCTTGTGCTAGTTTACAACAATTGCTAACAGACTTTGGTAGAGTTTCTTATTTCAAAATAAATCCTCTGAAATCAGATATTATACATAAATATATAGAGCAAGATACATTAAATAAATTAAAAAAACTATATGCGTTTAATTGGAATACTAAATATGTCACTCATTTAGGTATTAAATTTAGCTTCCAAAATAATAAAATTATAGCAAATAATATAACAGAAATATTAAAACAGATTAGAATACTGCTATATGAATGGAATTTAACAAGATTCTCCTAGTCGGCAAGAATAGCCATAGTTAATATGAGTATTGTCCCTAAAATAACATATTTAATGAGTTGTGTCCCGGAGAAAGTCCCGGAATATATCATTAAAATAATACAGCAAATAATAGACAAATTTGTTTATGCAGGGAAAAAAGTGAGAGTTAAAAAAACTATAACAAATAGAAAGTTTGATCTGGGAGGCATGGGATCTCCAGATATGAAAAGGATCAGCGAAAATATAGCAATATCTCACATAATTAATATGAACTTACAACATAGGATAATAGGATGGAAAACTATTGAGGAAGATCTAGTGGGAATTACCCCAATAAGAACATTGCTGGGGAAATTTAATGGAAAAGAAACAATATGGGATAAATTACCAGAAGGTATAAGATCTATTATAAAATTCTGGGGGAAAAGTAAAATCAGAGCAGAGTTATTCCATATACCTTCCGTTACCACACCTATAGATATATTAAGAGATGAATCATTTAATTTAGAAATAAATTTATTGAAAAAAGCATCAATTATGTATATAGCTGATTTATACCCAGCAGGCAGTCTATTAAAGCAAAGGGAACTTCAGGAGAAAGGAGTAACAAAATCCTTCTCATGGATAAATTATGGAATATTGTTAGGAAAAATGAAACAAAAGGGATTTATATATGATAAAATAGATAAATTGTACGACTTGGAAGCAATTATGATTAGAGGTCAGGTGAATCATCTGGTATCAAAAATTAGCAAAAGTAGGATTAAACTTATGAAATTTGAGAAAACTAAGAGTATAAAAGACTGGGAATATAACCTTAATATAGACTATAACGAGCAAGAATGGTTAAGGGCTCTAAGGATAATAAAGAAATCTTCTATTAACTCCATGTATAGAGAATTGTATTTTAAATTAACACAAAAGTGGTATATAGTACCAACAACTATGAAAAAGTTTGATTCCCAACAATCATCATTATGCTGGAAAGGTTGTGGTAAAGAAGGCAATACACAACATATGTGGTGGGAATGCGATAAGATAAGGGAATTCTGGGAAGAATGTTGTGGATATCTGACAATAATTGCAGGGACAAGATGCCCGTGTTCCCCGGAGTTGATATTATTCCATATAGGGATAGATACATACTTCCCCAGTAATAAATTCTTGATATCTCACATATTATTGATCATTAAAGCAATGGTAGTTAAATATTGGAACAAATTGGAAATTCCTAAGTGGAAAGAGATTATTAATAAAATCAATTACAATAAAGATCTGATGAAAGAAAATACAGATGAACAGTCCAAGAAAATAAACACTTTTAATTGGACTATCTGGGAGCAGTATATGGAAGAATATTAATGGGGAACATGGAAAAAGATATAATTGAAGTCGAAGTCTACTATGACTGATAGAGTTACAAACGCTGTCAAATAGTCCAGAGATAAAGGAAATATTTCCTACTATTTACCTTCGTTAGAATTAAATATTGGTATACTGTGTCTATAGATATGTCTATTTCGATTGTGGACCACTGTGTTGAACCTGGTTGCTTGTATTTGTTGGGTAATTGCATGTATGTTATGTGATAAAAAAAAAAAAAAAAAAATAGAAAAGGGTTAGAAATGGAGAGGATAGAAGGGGAAAGCGATGTAAGATCAATAAAAAACCTTTTATAAATAATTTATACAGGGAGCTATACTTTAAATCAATATAAAAGAAGTATATAGGCCCTGTTATTATGAATATGTTCGTTTACCAGATTTCCCTTTACTGTTGGAAGGGTTGCGGAAAAGTTGGTAGATCCTTCCATAAGCGGTGGGGACGTATTAGAATAAGCATTCAGAGGTTTAAAAACGTGGGAGGATCACTTTACATTTAAAAGATGCTATCCCTCTTCTCTGCTATTCCAACAATGTTCATTATAATGTATTTATAATTGAGAGCAATAAGAGATGAAATGTATGTATATGTTTTGTATGTTTTTTTTAAAGAATAAAAAAAATTAAAAAAAAAAAAAAAAAAACACTGTTATGTTTGAGGAGTTTCTATATGTGTATTAATTAAAATATTAAGAGGATATATTTAATCAGAAATATATAATGAAATGGTATATATATATATATATAGGAGTATACTCATTTATATATTTAATAGGTAAAACCCCTGACAAATCCCCCTTTCTGGAATAATGTCTCCCCATTAGGTAGGTGACATTATTACACTAGCAATATGTGTAATTAAATAGATAAATATTCGGTTGTCTAAACATATTTCTTTACCTATGCATCATTTCTATTGGGGTACATTTTCTGACCTCATTGCTTACATGTACCAATTATATGGATGATCCAGAGGAAGGCAAACATAAAACCCAATAGTCTTAATTGGGAAAAATGAATTCCTTCCTGACCCCAAATATTGGCGATCGGATTCCTCCCTGGATCAATACTCCCTCCATGATTAAGCAGGATGACCCTGAATGTCCTTTTATTTAAAAGAGATGCAGTCCTGATTCATCATCTATTATTATCTTCCTGATAATCACTTCAATGGTTATGATTCTGCAAATGTTCTGACCGTTGATAACGGGAGTTATGTGAGTTTATGAAGTTTTCTTTAGTTGTTTCTACGTCTTCTTCACAATCGCCTATGAACAGGCAATGTGGTCACGATACCACGTTTGAGTCTTTTCCACCCTGATGTGGAATATTTTGAATTGTCTTTTAATCATCCCCTGTGGATCGACACTGATGAAGATTTTTCGGCGACGTTATTCTCCTCCCGGGTTAGGATGAATCTTGGAGCGTCTTGGATAAAGACGCCTGAGGAAGGATCGTCCCACGATAGCTTCCGTCTGAACTTGTTGGGGTTAGGATCATCATTACCCTGATACGAGCAGCCTTTTCTTTTATCAATTTGGATACTCTCTCTTTTGGCGTCTATGTTTAATCGAAATACAAGTGGTTTTAATAATACATTCCTAACATGATGGATTAGGTAGATAGATGAAGAGACAGAAGATTTTTTTTCGCGAAAAACATTTCACAAATCACGGTTCCTCTGGGCAAGTATTTTCAACGATTCTTAACTGAGATCTAGGATGACAGGTTCTCATTTGGTTAATATGGACCCATTTCTCTACCATTTCCCCATCTTTTGGGATCTGAATCTTATACACGACGGGTGAAATTTTATCTATAATGGTATAAGGTCCTTTCCATGAGGGTAAAAACTTTTTCTCTTTTGCCTGATTACGTAGGAAGTTATACAGATAAACTTGATCTGTGATCTCATATTCTTTCTTAGAGGTTTTCAGATCGTAATATGTTTTAGTGCTTTCTGCAGATTTTTCTAGATTTTTCTGGGCAAATGCAAAAGCCTGTTGTAAATGCTTCCTCAAGTTCTCAATATACTGATGGGTCGTGGCGGCATTTACCAAGTTATGGTCTTGGGTTCGATAGATAAGGTGTTGTGGGAGTACCATACGTCTCCCAGTCATTAATTCAAAAGGGGACATTTTAGTAGCAGTACTAGGGGTAGATCTTATCGCCATTAAAACTAAGGGTAATTTTATGTCCCAGTCCTTACCTGATTCCTTGACATATTTCTTTAGGATACTTACAATAGATTGGTTGTACCGTTCTACCCCACCACTAGAAGCGGCGCGGTAAGCAATATGTAATTTACGTTTAACACCTAGGATTCTCCACATACGGCTCATCACCTCACTGGTGAAGTGACTTCCTCTATCTGACTCAATTCGTTGCGGTAGGCCAAAACGAGAAAACACATGGTATATCAACAAAATTGCGGCAGTCTCCGCTTTACAGTTTGTCACCGGAAGGCATTCTACCCATTTGGTGAATAGACATGTTACGGTTAACATATACTTATTACCCCTGGAAGAGGTAGTTACTGGGCCAATAAAGTCAATCTGTATGTCTGACCATGGCATGGACATCCCCCTTTTCTGAAGAGGAGCCCTATGGGTAGGTGAATGGGGTTGAAACTGGGGACATACTAAACATCCTTGACAGTGAATTTTTACATCCATCAACATGTGTGGCCAATATGCAAAATCACGAAGTATCTCATATGTAATCTTTTCACCTCTGTGGCCTGATGTTGGTGCATCATGAGCATGTTGTAGCATTAGACCTCGATAAGCAGTAGGAACTACCCATTGATGTATACCATTCTTAGATGTGCGGATAAGTAAACCATCTAAGATGTTAAACTGGGATCTTGACTTAATTAGAATCCTGAAATATTCCTTATCTGACACATCTATTTTGTCCAGAGGATACTGTATTGGATCTTGTATATGGTTATAAAATGGACCTATGATAGGATCTTCTTTTTGACTATTGATCAAGTCCAAATTAGGAGTATCATGGGACCACTGTACTGTGGGTAGTTCTGTATCTTTCTGGGATTGCTGTCTAGTGATAGCCTGAATTTGCAATGGACCCATAAGGTGGTCCATTTCAATTGATTCCCCCTCTAGGGCACCTTGCTTTGCTAGTTTATCAGCAAGATCATTTCCGTCTTTATCCTGACCCTTTACTTTGGAATGTCCTTTTGTTTTCTTCCAGTATATAGTCAGTTCATGAGAATTTACCATTTCATCAATGGCATGTATTAACTTACCATGTTTTATCGGTCTCTTTCGGACATTAGTCATATTATTTCGTTTCCATACTGGTAAATATTCAACAAAACTATTGCGGGCGTATTCTGAATCGGTAATGATTACAAAGTCCTTAATGTTATGCTCTATTGCGGTGTAAACAGCGTAATATATAGCCATCAATTCTGCTATCTGACTACTCTTGGGTCCTATTTTACACCCTTTTGGAGGAGCAGGAAAATTATCTATCCATACATTACCAATTCCCGCAACTAGCTTATTATCTGTATCTACTTTTGCGTGATAGGCACATCCATCTACATAAACTGTGGGTAAGGATTTACAAAATACCTCTTCATATATTTTATGAGGTGACAATTTATATTCCTCCAGAAGGTCTATATGAGGATCATCATCCTTAAAAGGGTCTGGGGCAGCACAATCATGTAAATCCGCTAATCCTTGGGTAACTAGATTCTTTTTATTGTGGGCATATCTTATCTCTAAAGGCCATCTTTGTAAGGATAAGGTCCAAGCAGTTATGCGGCTATTTGATAGATTACCAGACCTAATTTTATTGCTCTGAATATATTGTAATGGTTGGTGTGCTGTTTCCACTATTATTTTCTCACCTTGTATGAAATTTCGAAAATGTTGTAGTGCCCATTCTGTAGCAAATAGAGCCTTCTCACAATCATTACATTTTACCTCTACAGGTGATAGTGTTTTACTCGCATGTTGGTCATATTTCTGATATAACACAGCACTTAAACAATTATCAGTATAACCGGTTTCTAAGAAGAAGGGCTTACCTCGTTCTGGATAAGCTAGGCAAGGGGTCTGACTTAGTTTCTGTTTTAACTCATTTACAGCTTGGTTCTGAATCTCACCCCATTTCCATGGCTCACCTTTCTTTAACAATTGTATGAGGGGTCTTGTAATTTCGGCATAATTCTCAATAAATTTACGAGAATAATTGGTGATACCCAAGAATGATCTCAATTCTTTTGTAGTTGTAGGCATTTTAGTTTTAAGTAGGGCCTCTACCTTCTTTTTCTGTGGATTTACACCATCAGGAGTTATCTCATGACCTAAAAAGTTAACTTTAGTGCGGCACCACTGAGCCTTTTGGAGAGATATTTTAACTCCTGCGTGCTTTAATTGGTCCAAAACATGTTCAATTTCTGCGATATGTTTATCAAATTCGCAACTTTTAATCAAGATGTCATCTACATAGGTTAATGTCCCTCGCTCTTGAGCATCAGGCATTGCCTTGTGCAAGAAGATAGCAAACTCATTGCCTGAATTTATAAATCCAAATGGAGTTCTAGTCCATGTAAATTGTTGATTACCAAATGTAAATGCTAATTTATGTTGGTCCTCTTCATTGACTTTAATAGTCCAATAACCTTGGGCACAATCAAGTGTCGTAAATAATTTAGACCCTTGGACTTGTGCTAAACACTGGTCTATATATGGGACAGGCCAAGCCGACATATGGACTCTCTTATTTAATTGCCTCAAATCAACGCATAAGCGCCATGTCCCATTTGGCTTTAAAATACCTAGAACAGGATTATTATAAGAACTATGTACAGGAGGTATAATTCCCCTTGATCCTAGATTCTTTATAATATCGGCTAATGATTCATAAGAGGCGAGGGGTAATCTATATTGCTTAACAAATATAGGTGGCATACTGGGATCAGTTTTAATTTTAGTGACATGTAGATCCGTCAGGCCACAATCATATGAGTCTTTAGAAAATACACCTTGGTAATTCATAAGCACTTGTCTTAATTTTTGGCGTTCAGTATCATTAGAGCACCCATCGGCTAAAATTATCTGTTCTTCAACTCTTTCTTTAAACCCAGGGAATACCTCAGGTTGACTAATTTCATAGGCTTCCTCTAGTTGTGTAGATAGGTCAGTGGTAATGGAGTTTATCTGTATCTCATCGAACAAATTCTCTTGTTCATCTATATTTTGATTAAAATTAGCTCGTCATCTGTTATTTCACACTGTCCTTCCATGGAACTGAAGGGATAAATAGATTGAACAGTAAATAATACTTCTGGTTGAGTATCGAAACATTGGTCAATCATTTTATCATCACTCATATATTCCTCTGGTATCAAACCAATAACTGAATTGGTAAATTCAGAGGTGAAATATTCTGCATCAATGCCCATTCCTACTATAGATCCCTTCTCCATATGTATTGGATGGGAAGCTATGTTATTTACTAGGATGACAAAAGGTAATTGTGTCACAGCAATTAAAGGAGTGTGGGTGGTGTTAAGGCCTTTTTGTTGGGTTTGATAGCTAAGATTAACATAAGCATCTTTGCCTTGGATCATCTGCCCTCTTTTTACTTGCAAGGGTAGAGGGAATTGGGCTACTCCTTCTGGTATAATGACAGTTCGTTCCATCTGTATGGTTATTGCATAAGGCATCTGTTGGGCATATTTCAAGGCTTCTGAGTCATTACTGAAATCTAATGGTGACTCATTCAACCGAGACCATAGAACGTTATGGATTAAATCAATTTGAAAAGCAAACCGATGTAACAAATCATTACCAATATATATTGGATATTGGGAATCCTCTATCACCTGGAACAAGTGCACAACCTTTTTATCTCCTATTGAAAGGGGTATTAAACATCTTGCTATAATAGGATGGGTTGAGGTTTCATGATCTATTTTATATATGTATTGGTCATATGGTTGGGAATTACGAATTAATCTTGGATTCTTTATTTGTTTTAATAGACTTTCATTAATGTAACTATGTTCATGGGTTAAGGCTATTTTGGCTTGTTTAGGATATCTCATACCTATAATATTTATGGGGATAAATAAACCCTTATCTCTTATTTCTATGTTAGCCATAATTTTGGAATGTCTAGTTATTTCAAAAGGTTTAGAGGTTTTCCTATTTAGTGAAATAGTTAGGACATTTCCTTCTACATGAGTGTTATCTATGTGGGCCTGATTAATTTGGATCACATTTTCATCATTTATTTGTTCTTCAGAAATGTCATGGCATTGTATTATCGTCATTTCAGGTGTTTGATTATTTTGAAAATGAATTTCCACTGAATTTTCTTTTGTTTCTATTACGTGACAATTTCTCTGCATATTGGATTGTTTAACCTTTTCATAGTTTATGGGAAAGCTAACTTGTGACCATATTACTCCATCTATACAGTCTATTATTGGACTTAATCTCCTCAGTAGATCTGTCCCAATTAAAAATTGAGACTCAGGAACATCTACGACTATCACTGGATGTTTTACCTGTTTATTTCCTATTTTAATACTCAACCATACACTACCTTTGGTCTTTATGGTAATTCCATCGAAATTCTTTACAATTCCGATGAATGATTTTAGAATAGTTTTCTTATTAGATCTACGTTCTATTTCTTGATACATATCTTGAACAGTTACTTGGGAGCCTGTGTCTATTAACCCTTTAATGTCCATGGAGTCTACATCTTGTAAGCTGACAGGGATATAGTATCTCCCCTGACATTCCTCCATCTTACATAGGAAATGGGAATGTTTTAACATATCTGACTTCTTCCATTGTTCGTTCTTATTTAGAGAGTCAGACTGGGAGGTATTATTTAACCAGTTTATGGTAATTTCGGGGGGGTTATTGGTCAGGTCAGGTATATCTTCAATTTTACCTGTATTATATTGTTTATTATCTTGACTAATTATTAACCCTGTTTCAATGATTTGTGGCTTGGTCAGTGATGCATCCTGTAAACAAAAAGGTTTAACCTGTATATTGCTCATACCGCTCCCTCTGACTTCATTG
Organism: Discoglossus pictus; assembly: GCA_027410445.1. Lineage (NCBI taxonomy): Eukaryota > Metazoa > Chordata > Amphibia > Anura > Alytidae > Discoglossus > Discoglossus pictus. The sequence goes on along the minus strand of CM050165.1, from coordinate 113,400,871 downwards.
ATACCTCCTTCTTGCTCTGTGGGAGTTCCTGTGTATAAAGAAAACTTAGGGACAGAAGGAAAAAACATCTTATTATCATTTGTTTCAGGATTATCCATCACAGTTTTGCAAACGCCATTCAGTCACTGGTTTTGGTCTTCAGAATGTTGTCCCCTTTGGACTGGCTGGGCTCTCAGTGTTTGATTTCCCGGCATATTCATTCCTGTCATGAGGGCAGTCATTTGCTGGGTCAGTAATTTAACTTACTCCTCTAGGTTAGAGTTTCGTTCTACATTTTGGTTTCGTTTATACCTATTCGTAACTCTTTGGCTTTCTGAATTTTCTGAAGTACTGGGCCTTGGAGAGCTCAATCTTCTTTCTACATTGGGGTTTTTAGGTTGCCACCAATAATCTCTAATGGGATTATTTCCTTTGTAATTTGGGCTTACATAAAAAGAGTTATTGTTTCTATTTTGGGGCCTTTCAGGGGTAACTTTTATAGGTCTAAGTTTGGGTGGTATATATTTTGGTTTATTTTGAATTTTAACCACATCAGCATAGGATTTAGTATTTGTTTCGAAAGGTAGTTCTGGTTGGATAGAGATTTCCGCTATTTTATGGATTTGGCCCTTTTCCTTACGTTTAAAACTATTTTCCTCATCCTGTTGAATCTCATCTATCTTGGAACATTCGTTTACCAACCAGCTGAGTGGTTTAGAGTCATCATAATCTCTGATTATATTTCTTTTCATAAATGATGGTAAGGCATGAAAATATATCCTCTTGAACTCTGCGGATTCTATATCTGCTCTTTTATCTGTCTGCCGATATGCATGTTTTAATGTGACAAAAAATTCTTTTGGACTTTCGTCAGGCTGGCATTTGAGATTGTGTAAGGCCCTTAAAGCTGCTTGGGGGTTACGAAATTCAGAAAAGTACCTCCTCACCTCTGCTCTGTATTGATCCCAATCAGTTATATCGCTATCTTGAAGGGAAGTAAAGAATGATGTATATGAATTATCAAATGACCAAGGGAGATATGATATCTTTGCATGAGATCCCCGTACATTTAATTCAAGCATGATTCTCTCCACAGTATCTAGGTGATCCTCAATGGATAATTTAGATCCTTTAGTGTAGGGCTTTACCAATTTTCTGATAGCCTGCGCTGTCTCATGGAAAGATAATTTCTTATTATGAGTATCCCTTGAAGGGGATGAATCAAACTCCTCATCAAAATCTCTAGGATGTCTGGCAATCGTTATGTCTGGTACATGATTTTGGGCCTTATCTAGATCTGCTTTTAACCTGCCAATATCCTGCTGGTAATTTTTAATCTCCTTTTGGGCATTATCAAGTACATTTTGAATCTTTCTAGCTTCCTGGTAATTTTCAGCTTCTCTTATTGTTCTCTTAGTTATTTCATTAGTAAGGGTGGTAAGTTTATCTTCTAAACTTGATTTTTCTCTTTTTAACTCCTCACAGTCTTGTAAGTATTTTTGAGACAGTCCCTCAGCCTGATATACTTTTTGAGCTAAATGATCACATTGCCCAGACAACTCTTCAATTTGGTCAGTTTTTCTATCTCTGTCTTCAGATAACTCATCCCATTTTATTTGAAAATCCCCTAATTTCCTCATTAATTTATCACACATTGCTGTTAATCCCTCATATCCTTGTAATCTTTCCTTAGCATCTTCTAATTCCTTTTCTAACTCACCCATTTTAACTACTTGATGTTCTGACATTTTTATCCTATCTTCGTGTAAGTCTCTCAAATGGTTGCATGCCTCAGATATCTCATTAATTGTCTGATTTAAACCAGTTATGACCACCTCCTTTTCAATAGTCTGGCCTTTCCAGTGTCTGGCGACTTTCATCCAGCTTATCGCTACACGGGCAAGATTCTTTTTACGTTCAAAGTTATCCTGAACTGCATTTATGACACCATTAATATTTGGTAATAATTCTGTCTCCTGACTCCAATTGTCTATGGCATTTCCATCAATTATTGGTTTGATGTTACTAAAATATTCTGACAATCTTGATGGGTATTCACACAAAGGATACGCATTGCTTATTAAACTTTTGATCAATGTTTCACATCCCATTGCATCTAGTCTCAATATCTCATCCAATGACAACACCCCTGTCCTTTCTGAACTGGATCGGCCTTCTGCCATTTTGTTTTTATTTTAATAAACGCTGTTGTATCAAAAAGTTTTAAATTGATAAATATCAATTCACTTATCTATAAAGACGTTATCTCAAGCAGTGCCTCCAAATTATGTCGTGGTGTTTATAGTAAAATGATATTAGAAATAGTCAATTTTACTTATTGTCCGATTATAACGTCAATTTATAGGAAAGTATAGCTTTTAAACAAAACAGCGTTTATTATCAGATAACACAATCGAATTCTAAAGTAAATAAAAAGTTCTAAACAGTACTATATGATTTTCAAATGTCAATAACCCAATTAAGTCTACTACAATATAATACGATAAAATGTTAATAAAACAAGAAAAACCTTCTAACTTTATCAACAAAATCTTCTAGGGTAATAGAAAATAACAATAAATTACTATAATCAATATTCCTTATTTTAGCTATTTATGATAAACACAAGAATCAATCTTATTAATATAGTAAGTCACAATAATATTGTTGGCAGAATATATAATATACCCCAATAGACCTATATAACTAATAATCGGGTGATGCTATAATAATAATCATATATTGAATAACAAAAATACTATAGGACAAAGGAAAATATATCACAATTTGAATAATACCTACAGTAGATATATTGGTGGCTTCTGTGATATAATTGATTTAGTGGTATAAATAAGATCAATTTATCTTTTATATCACAGAAGTTTGAAATTAAATCTATACATTACCAGATACCAGAATCAACCCAATATCACGTAGAGTCAGCCTGGATAATCCCAAATCGATTATTATATGAAAAATGAAATATATCAGGAATCAAAAGTAGGTCCTCTCTTTCTCAATGTATTGCCTGCGTGTCTCTCAGCCTCTTCCTCTTTGTCTGTTTTTTTTCCTTTTTTTTCCTTTTCAGGCCTATTTTAAATAGCCATTCTTATCTAGATATCACCTTAATCACATCCTGGAATTATTTCTCACTATTGTGTTAAGTGGGGATACATGAATATCAAATGCACAGTCAAACAAACATTGTCAGTACGAGAGCCAAATGGTGGTTTTCTCATCTCCAATTTGAGGTGTGACTATTTCATGACATTTGTGGATCAAAAGAATCTAGTATGAATACTAATGACTAGCCTTTTGGTGGTTTCACTGTTTACATTCTCATTACAATGTAGACATTTAGTAAAGCTCAGAAAAATGGAATATGTGTATAAAATTAAAAACTCAAAATAAAATGATGTGCAATATAGGTATAACATAACACATAGATATGAAAAGTTTAAGATATTTCCTATCCGATGATATCAAACACTGTTATGTTTGAGGAGTTTCTATATGTGTATTAATTAAAATATTAAGAGGATATATTTAATCAGAAATATATATAATGAAATGGTATATATATATATAGGAGTATACTCATTTATATATTTAATAGGTAAAACCCCTGACATTATCAAACAATATAAAAAACATCAACAGTATAGTGGAGGTAAATCCTCACTAAATAACTTAAGGCACACTAAGTGCAGAGGGCAAGGGGGGGATCTCCCCAACTTGGAATCCCTACTAGTGAGGTGGGGCAAAGTATAGGTCCAAGCGTGTATTAAGGTTAAATTAATGGACCTGAAGGGGCCCGGCCCGTAGTTATAAACTCCTGTTTTTTTGAGTTTAAGATTGGATTTAAATTGAGGGGCCTGAGGGACCCTGGTTTAAGCCAGCCCAATGCCGGGGGGGGGGGGGGGGGGAGTGGAGACTAGGGATGGGGCCTTTCTGGGAAGGTTAGTGGATCCACCATGGGTCTAATTTATATGGAAAGATCCAAATGGGCTTGATGTTGCCTTGTACAGGAGAATGGGAAAGTGGTTAAAGCCCTTTCTCAGGCATATCATGGATACAGTTTAAGATCTGACTCCCAGGGACAATAAACATAGGGGGCATACCAAACCTGGTCCAGAGGAAAGTCGACTTTTTGTGGGTAAGAGAACCAAGTAATCTAAAGTTCCAAAGTTGCCTTGGAAAGTATGTAGGAGTTCAGCATATCCTACTGGGAAGTGCAAGCCTAGAGTAATGACTCGGAATTGCAAGTCTTAAATAGTCATTGATGAATATCAGGGAAAGCGATCCAAAATTAGATTTTTGGATTACTAGGTATGTCCAGCGAGGGTTTAGAAAGAAGTGTAGAGACGTTTGGTGTGATCTGTATTCGGGAAGGTCTCCGGGGTCACTTAGGTTTCGAGGCTGTGACCCATTGCGTAGTCGGGCGTTAAGAAGGCGGCATTTTTGCAGGTTCCACCGAGCTGGGTCCAGAAGGTTTGGGGATTCCGACAGTCCAGGATCTGGGGCTAGATTGAGTTGAGCCAGGAAAGCCATACATTCTTCAAGTGAGAAAGCTGTATAAGCGGATGAGCCCACTTGAAAGGAGAGGCTGAATGGGAAGCCCCATCTATATTTAATTTTGTTGTGAATGAGGATTGCAATTGCGGGCTTCATGAATTTACATTTCCAGAGCGTAGATGGTGCTAGATACGCATAAATCTGCAGAGTGGAGCCGTCTGGACCCACAATGGCGGTGGACTTTCTGGCTTCCTGTAGAAGAAGGTCTCTTGCATTCTGGCTGAGAAAGCAGACCAAAACGTCCTTTGGTTGATCTTTGTTCGGGGGACCTCCCAACGCTCTATAAGCGCTCTCGATTTCCCAAGCTGACTCTGGGGCCGTCCGTAAGATGGACTGAATAGTTGTTTGCAGGTACGGCAGAAGATTAGGTACCGCTTTAGGAATGCTGCGGAACCGAACATTGAATCGTCTCGAGCGGTGCTCCAGATCTTCTAGCTTGGCTTCAAGGGTGGAAATTTGCAGTGAGTGTTGGTTAATCACCTGCCTATCAGAAGATTGTGATTCCATGATTTGATCTGTTAGGTTTTCCAGGTGGTTGGTGCATTGACCCAAGTCTTGGATTTCCTGCTTGATTTCCCTGACCGCCGTGGATAGGCGAGCTTGTAAGAGAGCATCTATTCTTGCCACTGTCGCATCTGTCAAGTCCACATGTGGAGGGCAATCCAGGGAATTCCTCAATGTCCGAGCTGTCTGAAGAAGTGGGATCTGGCTGCAGAGATGGAGCCGGTGGAGGGGCTTGTGTTGGAAAGTGATCCTTAATTCCTCTAGATTGCTGGGTTTTCTTGCTAGATTTCCCCATGATGGATAGGAAGATAGTGTTTTTAGCGGGTAAAGCTGAGGCACGAAAATGTGAGAGGACACTGTCTAGGCTGACAATTGGGAGGTACAGGGATAGGATTTCTTTCTGTTAACAAGTAGGGATTATATCCACTTAGCCCCCGTCCCAATCATAACACACCAGTAGGCCAGGTGCAAGAGGTCTCCAGTCTGGTCATATCAAGTCATTGGGCACGGGGCCTTCAGGTACACTTATAGTGCTACTCGGGCATTGTGATAGAAAGACTTGGCTGGTGAGAAAGCTTGGGGAGAAAAAAATCTTGTCCCATGAGATAGCTGAGAGGAGCAGGTAATGATGAGGGGTGCAGAGAGTGGTTAACTGGAAGGCCTTATAGCTCTCAGTCAATGTTGTATGGAGCTGTAAATACTTTGTAGGCCCACCAGATGGCAGTGTGGTGTAGTTTTATTGTTGCAGGTCTGAATTTGCAGGCCTGAAATTTGCCCACTAGTTGGAGCTGTGCAGACAAATTAAGTGAGCTATTTCTATCAAGTTGTTATGTTCAGACCTTTGTCCAAAACATGTTGGGCGTGCCACCCTAGCTTGTGCCATCCAACCCAAAGCAAGTCTTCCAGCCCTTGGAGTAATTTGCAGCCACTGTGCTTGATAAAAGACTGTTCGGGCAAGAATGTACTGTAGAGATAACAAATCACAATTAATTTTCTTTTGGGCTTATAGTCCTGGAATACTGTAAATCACCAGATACAATAGATTAGGGCTTTCCTTTAACCCCTGGGAAGCTGGCTTGTTGTGTAACAGCTCTCTGTACCCTGCTTCTAGGCCTTTAACACTGTGCAGGCACTGGGGTTGAAAGTGTTATGTAATCATTAGTGGTTCATCACTTTAGCTCTTAGCATCCCCAGATTTGAGGGTATCTGTGCAAGCATGTTAGCTTTTGTTTCTTGCCTTTGTTATACTTTGTCAATATGAGTGTGGGCAGACTTTGACTCCAAGTCCTTTAGGATTCACTCTAGAACTGGAGGTGTGGGAGGTGTATGGTGGCCCTTGGATTGGAAGGTCTGATCAGAGGGTGATAATCCGGGACCTTATAAAGCAGAAATAGTCTGCATTAATTTTTCACAGTCTCCCACATAAAAGGCATAGGTTATAATCCGTATTATTATATGAGATATAAGCTGCTTGGTATTTTTTGGATTTACATAACTCACAATTATACAGTTTATTGTGAGTACAGTCCAGATTTTATTCTATATCTACAAATCATTACACAGAAAAGATCTCCAATAGTGTAAGGCATCTAGATTAGAACTGTATAGGTTTGATCCAGACAAGCAATTTTGGTGTTTACCAACCTTAAGTATGGATGGTGTTTATCAGAGTCTCCTTTGATCTGGTTCAGCAGCAAATCTTAAAAGTTTTTTTTTAAAACCAGCTGGGTCCTCCTGTGCCCAATCCTGGTCATATATATCAATTTGGTGATAGATAAGTCACTTTATATATGATCTTATATGTTTTTTTCAGCAGAGCTCATGTAGCACACATCCTCTTTCATATATTATAGCTTTGAGAGATAAGCTGCTGGGTCTTCTCTTAAAAAGTAATACAGTGGGGGGGCATGGCTTGGCAGGGGCTGCGGTTGGTCGCAAGAGAGAGCAGCTCCTGCTCAAGAAATCACAGAAAGGGCCTAAAAAGGCCAGAAACCCACTCCAATCACCCCACTAGTCCCACCTAAGCCCCGGGGAGGACGAGGGCGAAGTCATCCAGGAGTGAGGAAGCAGACGAGAGCCGGGAGGAGGTGCCGCGAGGTTGAGGCCCACTTCCACCTGCCTCCCGCGGCAGTGGTTCCCAGCTCCCTCTCCCCTGCACAGGAAGAAAGCCCGACGGAGCAGAGAGGGCCACGGAGGAGGAGAGCGACAGGAGGTGACCGGTGGCGACTCCAGAAGGCTGGGGTAAGCAGGATCATGGGGGGAAGACACTCGGGCGGCGGGCGGCCCGTGCCACTAGACTCCACAGCACCCCATAACAGCCCCCACACTGAGCTGGCCCACCTCCGGAGCGGGCTTGGAGGTTAGGTAGGCCCAGCTGGAAGCCTGTGGAGCTGCGGCGGGACCAGAGCCCTGGGCCTAGAACGGGAGACGGCCATCTCTCCCCATAAGAACAGGGGAGTCGCCGGGGGCCCCCCCTACTCCCTGGTGGGCCCTGAAGACGCCCTAGATGGGTAGACCAGGGGCCTCATGAGAGAGGCACAACCCAAGGCCCCAGAAGTAGGCCAACAGCCCAAGACCCTGGAAATTCCTAATAAGCAACCTGGGGGAAACTTTCCTGCCAAAAAGAGGCGGCCATCTTCCCACAAGGAGAATTGAAGAGGAAGAAGGGGGCGGAGCCTGCATCCTAAAATGGTGGGCGCAGTATAGGAAGGCTCCACAGCCTTGCAAAAAGGCAGCAAGTGTGCAGAGAATCAGGCACAAACAGAGGTACCCTGAAAAGGGGAGAATAACATCCTGAATAGTAGCAACCCCCAGACACTGGTTTTACTGATCTTGCAGAAGCACTGTGTAAAGAAGTGAGGGTCCATACCTGCATAGCTGGATTAAAGCACCTCAACCCACTTCCCAGAGACGCCTTCAAACAAGACAAGGACTTAAAATATAACCAGACTACCACTTTGTCCAGCTATAGACAAACCAAGGGTTGCTCCCTGGCACGCACTAGACAGGGCATGCTCTTTACAAACCTCAAGCAAGCCTGAAAGCCTGAGGCAACAGCACAGACCGCTAACCGGGAGGCAGAGAGCTGACCAAGACCACGTGAGTGTTTGACTTTTACAACCACCCCCATGAACACTATGGGACAAAGCGCTTAGAGACAGGGGGTTCTCGACAGGCATGACTCAACAAACCCAGAGGGCGCCTCAATATTTCTACCTAACTCTAACACGAGCTCTCTCCCCTACACTCCAAATGACCTAAATCAGAGGCGGTTTCTACCTCACGCATTACCTAATTTACAAGCTTACGCAGCAAAAACAAACTATCCTCATCCAGAGCCGGACTTGGCGAAAATGGGCAAGTCAAAGAAAAATGTGCCTTCTAAGAGCATCCAAGAGCTCTTCCACAAACCAGAGGCTCTCCTCTCACAGCCCCGCAGCCCCTCTCCTGAGCAAAGTGACCAGCCTAAAGCAGAAGGAGAAGATCCCAACCCACCTCAGGACATGAATCTCTCAGCCAAATCCCTAGAGATCATAGGGCAGATGCTACAGGCCCAATCAACACAGCTGGTTAAAGAGATCAGGGATGACCTATTCGAATTGGGCCAGAGAACTAATCTCCTTGAGGAGACCACGGACAAAATAATTGAAGCTCAGGTACAAGACAGAGCGGAAATCAACAATCTGGTGGCAAAAGTCTCTCTCCTAGACGATAAGCTGGACGATCTGGAGAACAGATCGAGGAGACACAACATCAGGGTACGCGGGGTCAAAAACAAGGTACCCGACTTACTGCAATACCTCAGAGCGGTGATCTCCTATATCCTACCAGAGGTGCCTGACAACACCTGGGAAATTGAGCGAGCCCATAGAGCCCTTGGGGCCTCACGATTTCAAGAACTACCAAAAGATATAATTGTTCGCTTCCTGAGGCAAAAAAAGAGACCTAATCCTGAATGCCGCAAGAAAATTACCTAGCATCAAAGGCCACGATGGCGCCTCCCTCCAAATCTACATGGATCTATGATCAAATGCAAGATTCCATACAGATGGGGCTTCCCTTTCTCTCTTTCATTCCAACATCAATGGACTGTCTATTTGACCCATACCCCGGAGAAATGTGCCAAAATTCTACACCGCCTTCACTTAGCGGATACAGCTGAGGGAGGCCCGGCTTCAGAACTGGCGCCTGAAGCAAGACCGGCCAGAATCTGGCCAACGGCCAAGAAGTCTCACCGACCTGGGGCGACCAGAGACACTCAGCCGACCCTGAGCCCTGACTACAGTACTGACCTTCCAAGCACGTCAAGGCTCACCTAAATTGGGACTGATAAACGTTTGTTTGCACTTTTTTCTTTTTATTTGTTCTTCCTGGAGCAGCAGTCATTATATATCTCAAGCATAAGTAGTAAACCACAATGTACAGTGTTTAACTAAGAGTGGCCTAGGCCCAAGATAGCCTGGATAGTTATACGTATATATAAAGCCTAGGACTCCCATTAACCAACAGTTTAAGGCCCAATGCTAATTTTCTAATACCACAGCTGCAAGAGATGAAAACAAGCTCAACTTTGTTAGATTTTATATTTAACTGCAATTTGAGGTCATTTCAGCAATGCCTGTTAGAGCCCCATACGGGACTTTATGTTTAGTAATGTTAGGTTAAATCTGTTTATGGTAAAGATGCTAGCATTGTATCTCATGTTCGGGGGTCGAACCCTTAGTGTTAACGACACCCTTTCTAATGTTCTGACTAAACTCTCTCTCTTCGCCGCCCCTTCTGGGGGCGCCCACAGGTGTTCCAACTTGGCTCACCCATCTCTTCAGGGGGGGTTACCCTGGCCTGCGTGGATCCCTGGCGACCGGCTCTCCACCAAGCAACCTGGGGTAACAGCTCAAATGGGGTCCCTGCAGACCTCCACACACTCACATGGCTAACCCACACTACACGTTCACCACACATAATGTTAGAGGCTTTAACTCCCCCAACAAGCGAAGGAAAGCCTTCATAATGTACAAGAAGGACAAGCCTGCAGTCCTTTTTCTTCAGGAGACTCACTTTGCGCAGGGGAAGACCCCCTCGTTTTTGCACAAAGACTACCCAACCTTTCACACCTCTAGCCAAAAAACTAAGAGGGCGGGCGCAGCAATCTTAATTCATATTGACTTTCCTTTCCAAGTTTCCCACAAAAAAATAGATAAAGATGTTAATTTTGTGATTATTACGGGCAACCTGCTTAACACTAAGCTTACCCTAGTGTCACTCTATGCCCCTACAGTAGCCCCTCATAATGCAATCATAAATCTTCTGGAGACACTAGACTCCCAGGACATAGGCAAAGTTACTATAGGAGGGGACTTCAACCTAGTGCTAGACCCAGATAAGGACAGGTCTAAGAAACAGGGGGAATCCAGACCCCCAGACAAAATCAAGCTAATCAAGAATCTGCTCCTAAAACTGGGATTGGTAGACGCCTGGAGGGGACTCCACCCTCAAGAGAGGGAATATACGTTTTATTCCCCCACACACAAATCCTACTCACGTATAGACACCCTTTTTATTGACGCCTCTCTACTAGATCAACCCATCTCTACTGACATAGTCCCTTGCCCTTGGTCAGATCACAGTCAGGTCACACTAGCCTGAACCTAACCCCCAATTTCGTAGCACCATACTCATGGCGGCTCAATGATAGGCTCCTGTCAATCCCGAGTGTGCTAGACCATATCTCCAGAGACTTGAGGGACTTCGTCTCCACAAACTCCAGCCCCTCCATGGGAGCGGGGTGGCTCTGGGTAACACACAAAGCATTTATAAGGGCAGTTTTATAAAGCTAGCCTCGGCATATAAAAGAAAGGTAAGGGAAAAGGAGAGCCGACTGACTAGGGAACTAGCCACCCTAGAAAAACTAAATCAGCAACAGCAGTCAGACCAAAACCGCCAGTGGATAGACCTGATCAGACTAGAACTAGACAACATTCTGTCAGCCCAAACAGAGAAGGCCCTAAGAAAAACCCAGAGCAAATTTTTTGCGCAGGCAAACAAACCGGGCCCCTTAATGGCCAATAGGCTGAATGCCAGATTCCAGCAAGCAAGGGTCACCCAAATCAAAACAAAAACGGGCATAATCACAAATAGTCAGGCTAAGATCCAGGATATCTTCTGAACATTCTATCAAGAGATATACACCTCACAAACACAGGTGGTTGGGGACTCTCTGAAAGGCTATCTAGGGCGACTGGACCTCGCTGTTCTGGGAGACTCCGAGTTGGACTTACTTAATTCGGAGGTTACAGAGGGGGATGTCAGAGACACCATTAAAACACTCAAACTAGGCAAATCTCCCGGGCCCGACGGCTTTTTTTTAAATCTTTACTATATAAAGTTTGTAGATATACTGACTCCCCACTTGGTTTTAATGTACAATGCTATCCTGAAGGGAGAACAGATGCCGCCGGAGCTCAACCAGGCGACTCTGGTCTTCTTTCCCAAGACGGGGAGGGACCCCATGGAGGTTAAAAACTACCAGCCTATTTCTCTGCTCAACGGGGACATTAAAATCTTAGCTAAACTGATGGCTACAAGGATCTCCAGCTTCCTACCTAATCCAATACACAAGGACAAGCAGGCTTCATCCCCCACAGGCAGGCGGGAGACAACATTAGGAGAGTACTAAACATCATACACCTGGCCAAACACTCAAAGACCCCCCTTTGCACTCTAGCCTTAGACATCGAAAAAGCATTTGACTCGAAAGAATGTCCATACCTATTTGCAGTTCTACAGAAATTTGGTATTAGAGGGAACTTCCTAAACCTCCTTAAACATATTATAGGTCTCCACAAGCAATCCTGAAACTTCTCGGCCCAGAGAATTTGCTATTAGACATACAGAGGGGGACCAGACAGGGTTGCCCTCTTTCCCCACTACTCTTTGCCCTCGCTATAGAGCCACTAGCTCAGAGTATTAGGGCCTCCCCAGCGATCCAAGGTCTAAATTAGAAGGCCAAGAGTATAAGTGTTACCTCTTCGCTGACGACCTACTGTGCACTCTGACCCGCCCACTCAGGTCCACGGCGGCCTTGATGGAGGAGCTGGACAAATTCCACTCTGTCTCCGGGCTGCGAGTGAACGAAAAAAAAACAGAAATTATAGGGCACCACCTTACACAACCTGAGAGGGAGAGGCTTAGGACCACATTCAACTTCCACTGGCCCAAAATCACTTAAAGTATGTGGGAATAAGGATTACCCCGAACATCGCGGACATGTATGGGGCAAACTACCCGCCCCTATTCAAAGAGATAGCAGCTGACCTAGAGAGATGGAATAAACTCTGCATCTCCTGGTCTGGCCGGATCCACACAGTCAAGATGAATGTACTCCCCAGAATCTGGTACTATTTTAGATCACTCCCAATTAAAGTCCCCATCAAAGACCTGGACAACCTACAAAAGCAAATTATGAGGTTCATATGGAGATGTAAAACTCCCGGAATCCCGAAACTCACTATGTTTCGGCACAAAAATAGCTGCGGACTTTCATGTCCCCACCTTAAACTCTACTATAGGTCGGCCCAGATCTCTTTTCTACCCCAAGCACACTCGGAGGCACACCAACCCATCTGGGTAGCAATAGAAAACCAACAGCTATATCCTCAGGGGTGGGACACGGTAGTATGGCTTCCAAAGTCCCACCGCCAGCCGCTCACTTGCTCCAATCCCATGATTAGCCTGTCCTTGGGTTGCTGGGACTGGGTGAACTCAAAAAGGCGCCTCTCTCCGCTCCTATCGATTACCACTTTCCCCCTCTTTGCGAAAGATCTTCCGAGTGACTCAGCGGCCTGGTGGACCTCCAATGGGCTGGACAGGGTAGGGGCTTGGTTCAAAGAGGGCCAACTCATTAACTTCGAATACCTTAGAGACAACTTTAATCTCCCCCTAAAGGAACACTTCGTTTTTTGTAAATTTAGTCACTTTATATGGACTCTGGGGAAGTCACTAGGCCAACCCCAAGCAAATTGGATGACACGCATGTGCTCGGACGCCCCGCTATCTAAAGGTAAACTAGGCATAATTTACGAGAAATTTAATAACCCGCAAAGCAATAGTAAGCCTAAGCCCTTGATAAAATGGGAGGAGGACCTGGGCCAGACATGGGATCTGAAGAAATGGGGACAAATTAGCCAGAGACTAGTGAAAGGCTCCTACAATTATAGCCTGATGGAAACTTCATTAAAAGTGCTCCACAGGACTTACATTACCCCAGCTAGGCTACATAAAATGAATCCTCTAAAGCCCGACACCTGCTTCAGGGGATATCCAGAGAAAGGGACCTTCATCCACATATGGTGGACGTGTCCGAAGGCCCAGGACATCTGGTCCGAGACAACTCAAATAGCCTCCAAACTCTGTCTCACCCAAATAACCCCCACCATCGAAACTTGTCTCTTGGGACAAAGACCCCCCATACTGTCCAGGTCCCAAGATAGGTTACTCCAGTCCATATTCTTAGCGGTAAAAAACCATATAGCCAGTAAATGGAAAAACTCTAACCTAAACCTAACCTGGGGGGGCCGGGGACGAGAAGGTGGTCCTGGAGGGGCTTTTGGCTCCAACACTGCAAGATTCTGAAATAATACCCCCTACCCCATACTGGGGCGTAGACATTATTGGAAGGGAGAAACTATATACCTTATACTAAATACCCTGTTCATAGTTAGCTTTAATATGTAAACCATAATTACCGTAAACTTGTTTGTGGTTTCTGTTGTTCTTTACCCTTGTTTTTTTTTTTTTACTTTCTTGTTTTTTTTTGTTTTTAATTGTTATTGAAAATGGAAAACTGTTGTTGGTGTGACACACATAGAAAACAGTAACAGGGCAACCAATACTAAGGTCTATGTTCTTAGCAGGTGCACCTTGTATTTATCTCTAAGTATTGTTCCCTCGAATTGTAACAGCACTATTTATACATGGTTGTAACTTTCTCTTTTTCTCTTAAAAAATTTTTGTGCGTCAATAAAAATTATTGAATTAAAAAAATTAATACAGCTTATTGTGTACTATATATTTAAATTATAACACAGACTAGATCTCCAGTAGTGTAAGGCAAAGAAGTGAATATGTTTGAAACTGACAGGTAATATGAGTCTCTACCAACCTTAAGTAGGCATGTTGTTTATCAGTGTTTCAGAGTCTCCTTTGTTCTGGTTCAGCAGCAAATCTCAGGAAAAAAGTTGCCAAACTTGATTTTTAAAGCCAGCTGGGTCCTCCTGTTTACTATCCTGGTTATATATGTTGATTTGGTGATAGATAAGTCACTTTATATATGATTTTATATGTTTTTTCAGCAGAGCAAATAGATCCCACATCCTCTCTCATTGAATGTTAGCTCCTCCCCCCCAGAATTTATCACTTTTGATGCATTTGTGATATTTGGCTAAGATGTAAGCTCTGAACCAGTAATTTTTCATTGCAGGCCGTGAAGTATGAAACAGTTAATTATGCCTTTTACTTAATTCATTGGGTTTTTTCCCTATAAGTGTAAACAGTCCTTGTTCTCATAAGATATACTGTTCTCTGTAAGAAGGCCAACTCCTTATACCCAAAACAAAATGTATTTCGGTAGTCCACAAGGTAAACCCAAGGATATTTGTGAAAAATAACATTTGATCTATGCGCAAGAGATTACAACTTGAAAGTGTTTTTTGCACATCTAGTGTGACATCCCAGGCATGGCTGAAATGTGAAAATTGTATTTGTGTTTCATTTTTATTGGATTTCATAATATAAATAATTGTTTATTGGCTGTTGGAGGGAATGTGTCATTTTTCTAGAAGGGTGATATGGAATGAATCATTCTCTGTATGTAATTACAATAAAAAGCTGTGTTTTGTTTATATTTGTGTTCAGTCAGTCAGTAACAGACATTTTGGATATTTTTCTGTTGCTGACCCACGCTAGTCCAATAAAATCTGATAATAAGCAAATAATTAGAGGCCTCTGTGTTTTGGTATCATGACTGGCTTTTGGAGTAGAATGTGGGTTTTTGTAAATATGTTTTTCTCTAGCAGCACAAGGGACCAAACTACAGGCACCAGGAGATCATACCCTTCCTCAATGCCATCCCTGACCGCCTCACTATAATTATGTGGGGGGAAGGTAGCAGCTGCAGTGGCAGGGCTTGGCAGACAGGGATGTGAGGTTGGTCGAGCATTGTTTGATTCTGTAGGGCCAAGGTGAGGAGGAGGAGGATGGCAGAGCAAGAGAGTGAAGAGAGAGCACCAAGTGGTGGCCCCCAAGTGACTGTCAAGTTCAACGAATGGGAGAGGGTGCTCAAAGAGATGTTGAGCCAGGTGCCCATCGCTGGAACTCCAGGCCTGGTGGCCCAACAGGAACAAGCCTCATTGTCAGGTGAATACCAGATACACCAACATGCAAACACGCACATAGAAAACACAAAACACACGTAGATTAAGACCACCAATGACACTGATATGTCAGCTCCCTGGATTCATCAATGGATAGATCGATCATTCATGCATCATTAAATCGATGAAATTGACAAATCTCTTTGATTAGTAGGCACAACACAAATAATTATCCAATAGAGGTTCTATATATGTGTGCCCACTGCACCAAATGCAGATACAGACTATGTAGAGATGGATGTGCAGTGTAGTATACTAGCCTGTCATGGAACACTTCTCAGTAGCATGTTAACAACTATTGCAGAGATATGTTCACTGATTGATTAGTATGACACACTGCTTAACAAGTTCTAAAGAGTATCTGTATGCTTATACAGACCACAGCAGGAATCAAGATATCGTTATGAGACAATAACAATCAAGCTCATAATCCAAATAATCGATCCCATATAGCAAATGATAGCTCTACATAGTAGAAATTAAATGAAACATCCAGGTTCAAGACAATAAGATGTCAGATAGATAGGAAAAAACAGCAAACAAATGCTCATCACATATTATAATTGTCCAACTACGATTCGTCGTCACGCTGTGTTGCGTGGTGCGTACAACTTAGCGATGAGCGCCGCAGGCGCTCATCGCACGACGAGCCTCGCACAGCGAGGCGAGCAGTTAAACCGTACCACTTTGCCGATTGTACGACTTTGCGCTCATCGCCCGGAAAGCCTCGCACAGCGAGGTGAGCCGTTAAACCGTAGCACTTTGGCAATGAGCGACACAGGCGCTCATTGCAGGCAAGCCTTGCACAGCGAGGCGAGCCGTTAAACCGTAGCACTTTGGCAATGAGCGCCACAGGCGCTCATTGCAGGCGAGCCTCGCATAGCCGCGAGCCGCTAAACCATAGCAAAAGAATACGTCTGCAACTCGCGAACATGAAAAAAAATACAAACACAATAAATCCACACAGCACATACATAAAAAGCTCACCGACAGCAAGAGGGAGCATCCACGACCTCAAAAAACAAAGTTACACCTTCATTTAGCTCAACATAAAAGAGTTTAGACACTAAAAAATTCTCGAAGCGATAGAAAAAATGGCGGCCGAACAAAACGAAAACGAGGCTACAGCACTCTAACAACGGATAACACTTACGGATAATCCGCTAAGACGCATACCACACATTACCCGCCATTAAACGACGTACGGATGATCCGCTAAGACGCAGACCACACATTACCCGCCATTAAACGACGTACGGATGATCCGCTAAGACGCATACCACACATTACCCGCCATTTTACGATAATTCGGAAGTACACAGCTACGTTAACGGTTTCGGCTCGCGCACGCACTATATTACACTGCACACATTCATCACGCTTACACAGCACCTCCACACCACTAATGCTGCAGCAACATCAACACAGATTGCCAGCTCTTCAACACAATGCATGAAAATAGGTAAAGTATATTCATTTATTAATTTGAATTCTATATTTCAGTAGTACACACAAAACAACATTAGCTACCTTACAATTCCATATGTATATTAAGAACTAAACAACTTTCCAAACATACACATCTCATTGCCTTCATTTTTTGACGGGCAATACGCTAGTTCAATATAATTAACACATATACCATTCTTCTCTCTTTTTCAGCTGGCAGGAGGACTGGGTCCACTAGTAAGCCAGGGGCATCGGCTCCAGCGCAACAGGATGTTCATGACTGTGCACGACCCACAGGAACTGGCTCAGGAGGCAAGGAGAGGATCCAAGGGCCTGGGATATTAGGAGGAGGAGGAACGCTTCATCTAGGCACACCTGCTGGACCTTCTGCCACACCTCTGGCATTGGACCCCACTGCCCCCTCCTCCAACAACTTGAATTCTTGTTTTTTTCAACCACTACCACCACCACCACCCCCCAGCAACAGCACAACCTGGCTCCCTCCTCCAGCAGGCTTACCACCATAAAAACCAACCCAGGTTCCAGACGGGCCCTAGCTTCTCTCACTAAGCCATGCCCGCAGAGAGCAGACAACCATCCCAAGGTCCAGACCAGTGCCTCCTTAAACCAGGCCTCCACAGACAGCAACCGTAGGAGTCTCTATAGGGTGGTGAGGGGGCACAACCGCATGGTGGAATCCTACCAAGCGATGCTTGTCAAACCTGTTAGATAATAGAGCACGTTCATCCAATTAAACATTGTTGCCAATCAGCGCACTCTGGTTCCAAGTGCTACATCCTCCACCCCAGAGGATTCCCCCACATACCGTCAGCCTGGCCACTATTCACTATTCCTCAATGCCTCCAGTGCTGCTGCCTCCTGGAGGGATGTCTCCCCCTAGAACCCCCCTCAACAAGGCATGTGGCCACATATTTTTTGACCTTCTCAAAAGCACTCCTGACGACCTACTGGTTCAGATGTTAACATAATGTAGCCTGGCTACAGCGTAGAGGATCACGATCTATGTGATATTTTGTAAGCAGGTGGCCATCTCTTATAACATGGTCCATGATCCTCTTTTTTGTGGACATGTAGGGTTATGTTAAAGATTTTACCAATTGATAGTCACTGAGGAATGCCATTGAGAAGAGATGCTGCAGTCCCTATTTTTTAAGGCCTTGCTCTTTTTTTACTTATTATATTTTTTGATTTTAGGCACAATTGATGTCCATGAAGGCATCTTCTTCATCTGCAAGCATTGTTAAAAATATGAAGTAATTGTAATTTTTCACAGTTCAGATAGACATTCTATCAATGATATCCACTCCTAACAATGTAGCTCACATGATATTAATTAAATCATATATAGAGTTTTCGGATATATTATTGTTGCTAGAATAAATTTAGACCAATACAGCTATGGCGGTGGACTTGGAAAGTCTCAAAATGGCATGTTAATCAAAGCCAGCATTAATACATGCACTAGTGAAGCATGTCATCCTCTTCGCAATATCAATATGAAAAAATATACTGTTGTCTGATGCAAGTAACAGAGATTATGACTGGTGACCTTAGTGTCCTCTCCGTATTAATGGGTAGGTGTTCTGAACTTATGATATCATAAGAATAATTTAAAATGTGATTACATCTCTATACCTGATGAACGTGATATCAATGTTGTCAAAAAATATCAGATGGAGATTGTGATAGTACTCTTGGACCACTGACTGTGGTCACAGATAAGCATTAATTATGAGATGAAGCATCATTATTAATGATAATAGCTAGTGATTTATCATGACAACTACCACATGGTTGGTAATGCTTGCAGATGAAGATCAGGTAAGTTAGTATATTGTTACAGTATTTAGCACTGTACTGTACATGCAAGCTTTTTTTTATCCTCCTCCACCTTTTTAAGGTTTTTGACCACCTTTATTTTCAGATTTTTGTTTTTTGGAACACACTGTATGTGTGTAGCTAGATTGGACTACATAGTCCAGATGTTTATGCATATGTTTAATTGAGCAGAGTATTATTATACAGTATTACCTTTAACCAACTTGTTTTTCCCTTTTTCCCATACAGTCTCTTGTCCTTCTGGGATACCCACACCCATGATATTAATGCAGTTGCAAACATTTCTGATTGTGCTTTGTGTATATAATACAGTTTTGTTATACTATTATCACGGTTTCTGTGTGTTTTCAATGATAAAGGTTTTTGGACATCAACATACATAACATTTATGTAACAATAATATATTTATCGGTAGATGGTCTTCCTGTATGCCCATCCCTTATTGTATTTGAGTACAGTAATCATAGGTTTGCATGTCACTAATCTTCAGTCAATTGGGATGTGATGTTATGGCCAAGCGTTTACACTTTCAATGTTAAAAGTGATGTTTATATCATCATTTTTAATATAATTTCACATACTGGTGCACAAAACACCTAAAATCTGCATTAAGTGTGCCGTCCTTCAGAAATAAGTATCCCTGTTAACTATCCATAACATTTTTATGTGAACATTCCAGCCCATTGCAGTGACACAGGCATGGTTTCCAAGTGATCACATGTATTAATAATTTCCAAAATGTGTTCAAACACTATTTCATGTGTTACTGTCACCACTTTGGATATCATGCTAGAACAACATACTTGGTGTTGTGTATGAGTTAATACTCATGAAAACTATAAACTGTAGTACCGTTCAGTATTAGCATTCCTCTGAAGTGTTGTTAACCAAATGACAGGTAATATTACTTATTGATACTAGAACACAGACTATAATTTCCCCAAATTATTTTTTTTATTTTCCAAAATCATTTGAGCAATTAATTCTAATGTCTTTGCATGCCTTCCCGTGATTTTAAAGTACGGTATTGTGTTTAATAGCCGTTACAGCTTTAGTAAGTGTTTGAAAAAGCCCTTGAAAGTCCGATTTAGAACTTGCAATATTATTGACAGAAAAGTAATACTTTTTATAAATTCAGGTTAGACATTATTTGCGAGCTAGAGCTATGGGTCTAATAGAATATCAATTTTGTGTAACTTTAATTAGCGATCATAATATTCAAGCTATGCTAAAACAATGGAGTTTTAAGGCCAGTTTTGCATCTTTGGCTGGCCCGTAGTGATTGTAGGCGGGGAACTCCTGATCGGAATGCAAGTAGCTAATTGAATCTGTGGCAATTTTCAGAGTGGTTTTAAGTGTGTATAAATTTTCGAATTGGGCATTAGAATAGGGCCCTATGTTTCTTCAGTCTTGTGCAGCAATCGTATAAGACTGCCAATAATTATATATTTTGATACAAATATTCTGGGGTAAAGTAAAAGCTCTGCTAAGAAATATAAAATGCTGCCCATCAGTCTCTAATTAGACTAATTTGGTTTTACAAGGGCCATCATCAGTCCAGAACAGTTAATAATTATAGTTCAAAGTAGGCTGCATACCAATAAATCATCTAAATCACAATACAAGTATATTAATCCAATTTTTCAAGTAATATATTCACAGTTATATGCAATTATGCTTTACTGGCAGTAGACTATTTTGTTGTCAAAGTATGATTAAAGTCAAATTATTATGGTATGCTCTTTTGAACAACTTAACTTTATAATGGGTAAAATATTTCTATGTCTACATGGGGCATCAATTGCTTTTCCCTAAAGTAACAATTACCTGAGACAGACCATGGCTGCAGATATGATGTCCATTCAGTTCAGAAATGGGTGCCACAATGATGTTGCACATACAGTAGAATTACATGGATCCACGAGAGTGCAACTTTACAATAGGTGACATATCAAGAAAGCAAAAAGGTAATGGCTACCTATTGATATAAACAGTTAAAAGAACATTGCATATAATAGTTAAAAATGAAAGGAACTTTCACTTAAATACAAATGGCTCTTGTATGAAATACTTATTGAAGTTTATACAGATATATATGAAGGTTATAGCACTTGCTATAAAAAAAAAAAAATCAATGGTGGACAAAAATATCTACAATATATGAGCCAGGGTGATCTTACAGGAACCAGACAGGATAATTTTACAGGTACCTGTGAGGAAGCCCTTATTATACCTTGGAAACATATTTAGGAGCCAGCAGTACAAACTGTAGGAATCCTGGCTCTGAGGAAACTTGCACCCTTGCTAAAAGCATATCACCCATTACTTGTCATGGAAAACAATTGTTTTCTTTAGTTTTTTTAATCATTGCTGATTCTATGAAATGTTAAAAATGAAATGCAAAATTTCATGTCAGTTTAATGCTTTTAGAGACAGATTTACTAATGTATTAAGCTATAAACACAAGCTATTTTGAATTGGCAACAACTCACCAATAAAAAACCCAAACACAGTAGTTCTGGAACTTTGCATAAATCATATCCAAATATTGTTGTGGTCATGACGGACTTTTTGGGGGGCCAGGGTGGGACTTCGCAGATCCCCACAAGCAAGGGGCCTTACTGGCACTTATGGACTGCCACAGATTTTGATGGGTAAGACTGTGTGGTTTTTGGTAATTCCACATAATTTCTACCAGTTATGAGTTTTATGGAATGTTGTTGTGTTTTGGACAATGTGGTATGGACTGCAGGCCAGAATCTATTCTGTTGAGGCTCCTGTTCATGGTTTACTAATAGCGTTGTGACCCCAATCTTTAATTACTGTTGCTGGGCACATAAAGAACCCCACCCCCCTTAGACAGTCTGTCCCCAGGTAGGTATTGTTTGAACATTACCATTAGCAGCCCCTACTGGGAGGTCTAGCATGCTGGGGAAGCAAGAGGTTGACAATGGCTTTCTAATTGACCCTCCTCTCAGATAAATATTTTAGTTGAAGGGGATAACAAAAGGTCCTAGAGATTAAAGAGATAATGGAGGAAGGTTAGCTTTAGTCTCTTTAACACGGTGTTGAATATACTGAGATTTGTGGCCCGTTTCATAACCAGATTCAAAAATATAATGGATCTTGTATTGTGCAGTGCAATCCCCATCCCCCCATTAACAAAATATTGTGGAAGGTGTAAAAACTATCATGGACTTTTTTTGCTGTACTCGTAATGACCTTTGTAATGTTAGGCCTCAGGCTCTGGCTATGTACCTGGTTCCCAAGAGTCCAGTTTGTGATTATTTGGGCCTACTCAGAATTATTTGTAATGTTTAGTGTTCAGGTTGTGGTCAAAATATAGTAGGCCAAGCCACTGTTATGTCAATCCCCTTTAAAAAGTACCAACTTAGTGCGGCTTAAAACTCATTTTAAGTCCTGCACTGAAAAGTTTGCACAGATCACACTTGGTGGGACTCTGATAAATACACAACCCAGATCTGCTGGGGGCACTGAACTGCGGGGCATATCAGCCTAAGGAGATGTAGCTGAAGGAGCCGAGCACAGTTCCCGCCGGCAGGGCCTGAGAGATGCCAAGATCTCAGTACAGAATCTAGATATGAACAGACAAGACAGACTACAACAGACCTAAATACTTGAGAGGTAAAAGCTAATACGGAGTGACCCCCCCCCAGTGGAATCCATCCGTGGTCTGGACACTCAATGGCTACCCCGGGTAGAAGCAGCTCCATAAAAATGGTGAAAAACAAAAAGTCATTAACATCCAAAAAAATTGACGAACATTTCAAGGCTTCAGAAACACAGGTGGCACTGATGAAGGATCCTGTCTCGGAGCAATCTGACACCTCTGACCTGGATCCCCTGGAGGGGGCCTCACAGCCTGAAGTCTCCATCAACAGCGATTCAATGGCAAGAATTGAGGCTCTCCTGGCCTCTCACATAGACAGGGCGGTCATATCTTTGCAGAAAGACATACATGAGATTGGCCAAAGGACCCATCAACTTGAAGAGACCGTTGACCAAGTGGTAGAGGCCCAGGAGAGAGACAGGGCCACCATTGCGGATAACACCTCCCGTATTTGTGGCATAGAAGATAAACTAGAGGATTTGGAGAATAGATCCAGGCGATTCAACCTGAGGATCAGAGGCGTGCCTACGGCAATAGTCGACCTTCCTCGCTACCTTAAGGCCATGATCGACGAGATCCTCTCAGGTCATCCAGACCACGAATGGGAAGTGGAGCGTGCCCATAGAGCCCTTGGGGGAAGTCGTAACCTAGACCTTCCCAAAGACATCATTGTAAGGCTACTACGCCAACAATCAAGGGATCTAATCCTGGCAACTACCTGCAAGAAGGCTGTGATCACAGGCCCAGACGGGGCCAAACTTCAATTTTTTGTGGATCTCTCCCCTTCCACACTTCAAAAACGGAGGCTGATGAGGCCAGCCCTGGAAGTTCTTCTCCACCACGGCATCAGGTACCGTTGGGGATTCCCATTTGCCCTTATTTTTTCAGTAGGGAGCACCCAGTATACAACACGTTCTCTAGAAGACTGCCAAGAACTTCTAAAGTGTCTGGATCTCTCTGGGGGGGACCCGACCTCGACATCACCTGCATCAACAGCTTTACCTCTCCCGAAAAGGCAATGGTCTGAAGTGACCAGGCACAAGAGGCCCACTGACCAAGCCTCAAAGACCACTCATAGACGACCCTCCCAGATCATGGACTCGTAAATGCAATAATTCAGCTGCTGCCAACTCCAGTGACTTTCAAACAGGCTGGTCCGCTTGAAAAGACAACTGGCTAGCAAAGACTTATTTCGGCATCCTAAGGATTTACAAGGGCTTAAAAACACCATATCAAAATTCCCTGGTAGAGACTAACATGGAAGCCACCTGGAACTGACCTGGCCTTTTCCCAGGACGTGTTATTTTTCTTACTTTTTTTACTTAGGTCCTCAAAGGAGCCTGGGGCCCTTAGCGGGGCCATGTTTACCAAAGACTTTTGGAATGTTACTAACCCATGTTTTGCTTTTCCTCCCCTCTTTAGCAGGTTTTAGCTGACTGATAAAGCTATAAGGTTTACTACACATGCAGATAGTATAGCCAGTCCGTCAGGATCTTTCTTTACTGGACTGGGTCTAAAGGTTTACTCTGCTTTAGTCAAGATAAAAAATTATGTTGTTAAACGTTTAAATAAGCTATTCATGGTTCTGTCTTTATTCTGTTTTCTTAATACTTTTCTAGGTTACTTTTGCTTGGCCTTGCCGGCGGGAATTGGAACAGAGGCTCTAGGGTTCCAAGAGGGTAGAATGTTTAAGACAGGACGGGTGGTCTTGGGACAGTCAGACCTTTTGGCAGCAACTGTTCTCTCTTCCCTCTGTGTTTTCTTCATTGCTGCTCTTCTCCTTGTCACCTATCAGCATGGGCTCTCTTGCCCCTGTACTCCCCCCTACTGCCTAAACGAAACTTGCCACTTGGTGCCTCCTAGTTCTTGTTTTCTCTTTCTCTATGGCTGTTTAGGGGATTTTGAGCCAAATCAGGGTTTGCTCTACATAGCTGGGCTTCAGGCAACTTGGCCCACTGTCCAGCAGACAGGCCGCCGCCTTAAGCCCAGCTATGTAGAGTGGAGAACCCCTGGTACTATTGGAACGGATCTCATTTCAGCCTATTGAGTTGGGTTCTAGTAGTTCTGAGATACTGCCAGACTTGTCCGGTATAATCCTGCCTCCCTTAGACTTCTTGGGACCGCCTCTGCACTACTTATACTCATGCCTCTTTTCCCCCCACAGAGCTAATCATACTGGACCTCTTCTTGGCCGGGCTCAACCACTCCTATCCCCCAGAGGGGGAAATCCGCTCTGCACTCCCTCCTCGGCGCTCCTCCGGAAGGGTAAGGCTACATTAATGCACCAGAAATATACACCTCAAGTCTATCCATGACCGCACCAATGACACTACTTACCCATAATGTGAAAGGTTTCAACTCCCCTTTCAAGCGAAGGAAGGCTTTCCTATACTATAAGACCCTTAACCCCATGGTGATCTTCTTACAGGAGACACATTTCGCCAGGAATAAAGCCCCAACCTACCTCGACAAAAATTATCCTCATTTTTACTACTCTACCCAGGTCTCCAAAAAAGAAGGAGTGGCGATTTTGCTCCACAAGAGCCTCCAATTTCAAATGACAACCAAGATAGTGGACCGGGAGGGCTATTACATCATTTTAAAGGGGACAATTCTGGGTTCTCCAGTTTCACTAGCCTCCTTCTATGCCCCCACGAAAGCACCACATAAGACCCTGATCAAATTTTTAAGGGTCCTGGAGGGGGGAGAATGGGGCAAACTAATTATAGGAGGGGACTTTAATCTGGTATTAGACCCAGTGGCAGATAGATCTAAAACTTCACAAGAAGTTCGCTTCTCCAAAAAAAACAGGCAAATCTTAAAACTTCTGCACTCCTTAGATCTGGTTGACGCCTGGAGAGGTCTGCACCCCAGAGGAAGGGACTATACTTTTTATTCCCCCACACACGGGACTTATTCCCGTATAGACACAATATATATATGTAATTCGCTTCTAGACAGCTCAAACAAAGCGGCTATTGTTCCGTGCACCTGGTCGGACCACGCGGCGGTCACACTAGAGGTAGACCTGGGAGTTTTTCGGATGCCCTATACCTGGAGACTTAATGAATACTTAGTTTCGCAATCCAGATTCCAGGAGCAAACTGAGAGGGAGTTGGTGGAATTTTTTTAGTCCAATGCGGGTGGGGAGACAGGGGCGGGTTGGGTCTGGATGGCGCACAAAGCCTACATAAGGGGGGTGTTTATCAAGCTAGCCTCCCAATTCAGAAAACAGAACAGGCTAAAAGAAAAGGAGCTATCAGGGAAACTAACTCAGTTAGAGCGGCAACATCAGCTTTCTCCCTCGATAGCTTTAAGGAAACCGATAGATAAGGCCAGGCTAGAGCTGGATAGTATTCTGACCATAAAAACGGATAAGGCATTAAGGAGGACTCAACATTTGTTTTATGCCAAGGCGAATAAACCTGACAAGCTACTAGCAAGGAGCTTAAAAGCTAAATATGCTCAAGCCAGGGTATCCCAAATCAAAAATAGGAAAGGCGATCTCACCTACAGCCAAAATGAAATCCAGGAGGTCTTTAGAGACTTTTATCAAAATATTTACTCCACTCAGAAATTGGCCTCAGAAAATGTTATTCATTCCTACCTAAACTCCCTTGATTTGCCCCAAATTTCACCCCTGGACTTACAAAAATTGAATAAAGATGTGACGGTCAAAGAAATTTTAGATGCCATTAAAGAACTGAAGCTAGGGAAGTCCCCCGGTCCGGACGGGTTCACTAACATCTATTACAAAAAGTTCTCGGAAATACTGGCCCCCCATTTATGTAGTCTCTTCAATTCAATTCTAAGAGGAGAGACAACTCCCCCAGAGCTGAATCATGCGGACTTGATGCTCTTCCCCAAGGAGGGCCGGGATCCAAAGGAAGCTAAAAATTATAGACCAATCTCGCTTCTTAATGGGGACGTCAAACTGCTGGCCAAAATTTTCTCCCAGAGGATCTCGATCTTCCTACCCGCCTTAATACATAAGGACCAATCAGGCTTTATTCCAAACAGGCAGACTAGTGATAACATCAGGAGGACTTTAAATGTCATTCATTTGGCCAGGGCTAGGGGTCTCCCTGTGTGCCTACTCGCATTGGACATCGAAAAGGCGTTCGATACCCTGGAATGGCCCTTCCTATTTGCCACTTTGGCTAAGTTTGGGTTCAGAGGAAACTTCTTAAACCTGCTGCGTACTTATTATACACTCCCCAGGGCCACACTAAAATTGCCTGGTTCTCATACGGCCTGTATTAAAATCGAGAGAGGTACGAGACAGGGCTGCCCATTGTCTCCTCTTCTCTTTGCTCTGGCCATTGAGCCTTTGGCTCAGGCGATCAGAGTTAACTCCTCCATAGAGGGGGTGCGGGTGGGACACCAGCAACTAAAATGCTCATTGTTTGCTGATGACCTGCTTTGCACCCTTTCGAACCCTAGCTCTTCTGTAGGCGCCCTGATGGACACGATAGGAGTCTTTAGCAATGTGTCAGGCCTGAGGTTAAACCAGGACAAGACAGAAGCTTTGAGTGTTGGGATCCCTTTGGATATTTTGAATCACCTGAAGGGAGTACACAAATTTCTATGGCCCCCCTCACACATCAAATATCTAGGGATTAATTTGACCAACTCATTAACTAATTTGTATAAAGCTAACTATCCACCTCTCTATAGGGCTCTGCGGCGAGACCTGGAAAATTGGACAAACCGACATATCTCATGGACGGGTAGAGTAGTCACGGTTAAAATGAATATTTTGCCGAGGCTGCTCTATCTTGCCAGGACGCTGCCAATCCAGATAAAAAATACAGAATTGGCCCGCTTCCAGACCCAAGTGTTTAAGTTAATATGGAGAAATAGACCCCCTAAGATAGCGAGAAAAACGATGTACGTACATAAATCCAAGGGGGGCCTATCTTGCCCTAATTTCCTGAGTTACTTCAGAGCAGCCCAGCTTGCCTCTATCCCACTAGCTCACTCCATTCCACTTCAACCAAACTGGGTCTTTGTAGAGGAGTTGCAGATGGCCCCGCTTACGTGGGGTATTATCCTGTGGGCTCCAGGTGCAAGCGCTTTTTACTCTAGAATACAGAACCCCATAACTAAGTTTACACTGAGAGTTTGGATCTGGGCTAGGAGGAAATACAAACTGACTTACCCGGTTTCTCCCCTCACATCGATCTTTACATCGCCCTCCTTATTAACCACCATCACTGCAGAGTCCAAGGAATATTGGACTTCGCATGGTCTGGATAAGCTGGGGGCTTGGTTTGAGGGAGGGATTATGAGAACTTCAGAATCCATGATTAGGAACTTCGAGGTTCCACACCGGGAACACTTTAATTACATTAAAATAAGGAGCTGGATCGATGAGATACATAGAACCCATGGACCCCCGAGGGAATCTTGGATGTCGGTGGTGTGTAAGAGTGAGGCCCTGTCCAAAGGAATCTTGGGGTCAATATACCAAATCTTCAATAATCCACCAAGCACTTGGAGGCCTTCCTTTGTATCGAGGTGGGAGTTGGACCTAGGGCAAATTTGGGATGGGAATAAATGGGCTGAATCCTTAACGAACCTATCTAAGGGTTCACTTAATTATAGTTTATTAGAAACCTCCCTTAAGATTTTACATCGGGCATATACAACTCCAGTTCGACTAAATAAGATATCCCAAACAATCCCAGATAGATGTTTTAGGGGGTGTCACGGAAGGGGAGACTTCATTCATACTTGGTGGAGCTGTCCTAAGGTATTTAAAATTTGGTCTGAGACGACCAATCTAATTTCGCTAATACTCAAAACCCCACTCCAACCATCAATAGCAGTCTGTCTCCTGGGAGCACGCTTCTCAAAATTGGGAAGGGAGGGGAATAAACTGGCCCAACTGATATTTCTAGCAGCTAAGAACACCATCGCAAGACGATGGAAGAGTAGGGATATTAATTTCCATGATGTAACAAACAAAATAAACTTTATTTGCATTAATGAGCGGATGACCCATATCATATCAGATACACATCACTGCTTCCTGGAGGTTTGGGAACCCTGGATTCTATTCACAGACAGTAATATATAATAACTAAGTTAAGGGAACACAATAAAGAAGCCATTCCTGATGTGCGGCTGGGGAGTGGAGTGTGGAGCGGACGGGGAGAAGTGGTGAGAGGACCCGGAGAGATATTTCTTCAGTACGCCAAAGGTACAGGGGGGGAGGATGGCTACCTTAAGATTGGCTGAGCGGGGAATTAATGGGGGATAACACCCCACCATAGGTGTTATATAATGTCACTTGTTTTTTTTCTATTTTATTTTCTTTTAACATATCTCCTGCTGCTCAGGTTCATCCATGGAAATGTGAATTACTGCAATTTGAACAATGTGACTTTATAAGCTGTATATATTGCTGAGTATTAAGAAACTAGTGTGAATATTTTTGGACAGAATCACTAAAAAAAAGAAAAAGAGTTGGAATGGAGTTTTTATTTAAATGGAATGGTTTTAATATATTAGCAATATGATGTTAGTTATAAGACAACATGTGGACTAGGTTTTTCATTATTCTTTTTGTTTTGTCATTGCAATTCCAGAACTTCTCAATAAAATTTATGTTATAAAAAAAAAAAAGTACCAACTTATCTAGTAATATTGTAATGTTTACAAGAGGGACCTGATCTAGTAGCGGTGAGTTGGGTAAGCATATGTTTAAAGAATGTATGTGCACTCAGAAGTAGGCCCTAGGATTTGTTAATATTATTTCAAGTTCCTTCAGAGTTACAGGGCAATTACTGGAAAGACTGGATGTGATAGGGAAGTGTTTTAAATTATTAGCTGAAGGAGCATCCATATCTGAATGTAGCTGCCATTTTGGTATGAAGAGGCAATGTCAGTTGTTCTGGTATTACTCATGGTCAATTTACTATTCTCTAACCAGACTTGGTGGCCCCACCAGAGTCACTTACATCTGTCATGATAAGCACGGCTTGTAAAACAGGATGAAAGGTTCAGTCCCATCAGCGGGGTTAGGTTCAGATAAGCTATTGCTAATTGGCCAATAGTGTGCTTGACCATTAAGGGAGCTATTGTGGGTGGGTTATTGTATGGATTTAAAATGTGTCTGTAAAGAAGAATAAACGCCTCTGTGCTAATCAATGGAGTGTGCTCCTTGAGCGAGAGTGTCTTAAAATGGAGTGTGCTCCTTGAGTGAGAGTCTTTCCCACAAATCGTTTATTTCTATCGTAAGTTAGTAACCTCGGGGCTGAGCTTGCAGCCCTTGATAATCTAATTTTCCATGACTGATATTCCTAAATTGGCATGCTGGGCGCTGAGAAAACATAAATCCTCACCATTCAGGGGTTGTTCCCCTCACCTCTGGGTCTTGACAGTTGCGCAACATTGTTTTAACATTAAAAACATTACAGTAAGCAACATAAAATACAAAATGCATATTTATTCTCTGCAGTTTATTTTTTGCATTGAATCAGAAATTAAATCTATAAAAAGTCTTAAATGTAACAGTTAAATCAAGGAATTATGGGCAACACATCAAAAACTGTTACATCTGTGGAGATCCAGGAATAGGTGTCTCATAAATATTTATTTACCATATCTACATAATAGGTTGTATTATTTTTTTTTTTTAATCTTTAACCACCAGAATATCCCTCCCCCACAAAAATTGCACTTGGAAACTAGGAATTGTTTGTTAGTGATAAAAGTGTCATCGCAGCAGCACTTCACATGAATTAGGACAGAAAGGGATCCAATGTTGGAAAAGTAAGAGTAATTAGCATAAGAGTAGGTTTAGTGATAACCTTGAAAAATATGTCTTGTGTTGTAGAAGTCATAGCATAAGTAACCCATGAACTGCCTTGTATAACATCAACACTAATCTAGAAGTGCCAGCATGTACTCTGTTACTAAATATTATTGCCAACATTGGGAAATAACTTTTTTCTGGCCGTACTCAGACATAAGATTACAGCACAGATTGACTACATATTAGTATATGGTGTAAATCAATCGTGCTTGTAGGCTAGCAATCCTCCCTAAATTATACCAGCTTTGTGCAGTACGTAAGAGTATGTTATTACTCTTAACTCCTTATTTATATACATCCCAAATGTCAGCATGAAATGTGAAACTGGTATTTAAGATAAGAGGCAGACTGCATGATAGTGCAAATAGCAACTCTTACCTTGTACTCCAATACAATTATCAACTATTTTTTTATATCATTCTTTTCGTTTTTATGAAGTAATCACTGTTAGATACATTTGAAGATGCACCATTCTTTAACTGGTTTACAGCACTGAACAGCCACCAATAGTATCTTCCAAACCTGATTAAGGATTATAGCCAGCTGATGAATGTCATTCTAGTGACAAAGATAAGCAAGTACTGCTTTATGAACATATTCAAATAAAAGTTGAGTTGAAGACCAACAAAATTGCAATTTGTTTGTTTTTTTTATATAAAAATGGATAATTTTACTTGCTTTGCAGATACTTTCAATGCCATGGGGCCTGCAACATATTGGAATATACAGTTGGTGCCTCAGACATGGATGGAGGTTAAATTATATATACACAAATATGGACAATCCAGACCCAGGGTTTGGGAAGGAGTTCTATCAAAACAGATATCCCTCCACCCCTCCAGCATTACTCTGTCAATGTACCAAGTTAATTAGATATCTCTGAAATGGTGTCACACTCCAGTGTACAAAGATAGGAAATAGATGTACAGCAAAAAGATAGGATAAATTAGAAGGGGCTTCTTAGTCTTGAACTCTTCTCCCACTAATAAGGATGCGGCACTGTAGGCAGCCCAAAACACGCCAAAGAGCTGCAAAGAACAATAAAGAAAAATGATGACCTGAAAAATTTTCTCACTAAAGAGGTTAGTTGTTATGAACAGTATATGCTCCACTTACTTTTATTACTGTAGACACAATTTCGAATGATCCAACCACTAGTAGTGCAGGTGCTATGACAATCAGTGGGAGCAAAGAATAACCTATGACACCGAGCACCTGTCCATATGCCACCTACAGGAAAAAACATTATTAAAATATAATATTTTGAAAATAATAATTTTCATTTTAGTATTAGGATTGAGAGAACTCAATAATATGTACTCAAACTGTACTTTACACTGCTTTTAAAAAATCAGTTTTTCAATTTAACCATCACAAATGAGTTGCAACCGGTGATGGAACGGACATGTTTAGAATGGGTTTCATTACCCTGTAGTTACAATACTACAGCGTATAGAAGGTTTGCATGCAGATGCCATGTTTGATGTATGCAAAAGAAACTTAAAATCTTTTAGTCAAATTGCTTTTTCCGAACCATAATAATAAAACCATACAAGGTGCCAGACAGTTCCATTTAGGAGCAAGGAAAGTGTTCTGGTATAAAGCTATATGTAAACTATCCCAAACAAGTTTGTGTAAAATCTTTATTGTTTACAAAGGACATGCCCACAGCTTCTGTCCTTACTCTAATATGCACTCTCCCACTAAAAAGGCATATCTATGTGAGCTGGATTATGAATGCATCTGACAGAGAATTAGTATTGTATGCAAAATAAGAATTGCGTGAAAAAATCTGAAACATTTAAATACTTACATTGAAGTCAGCAAAAATTCTTGTAATTTCTGACAGTTGCAAATTAGGGTTAACACCATCCAAACAGAGCTAAATTAGCATCAAATTTAAAATGATTCGTTTTGGCCAATGAGGTTAGTTGAAACATTTGATTTTAACTCTGGGGTTCCTGTTTGTGCTTTAAAGCAGCCAGGGATATGTAGTGTGTCACGGATATGTGCTATATATTGCTGCTGACATACAGACATGAAGCTGCAAGGAGATTGGCTAAGCAAGCAACAGCTGGTAATTAGTGGGTTAATATTGCTCCCCTGATGTTGCATGCCGATTGGGTGAGGATCAGGGGCCTGTGCAGACACCCCCTGGAGGGATTTTTAGATATTAATACAAATAAAATGTTTTAGGAGATGTGCTGCATACATATAAGCTGCTTTTTGCTTAAGGATTGCAGAAATGTATTAATCCATGAAACTGGGTTATGCCTTTAAGATAGACCCCAAGATACTTACATCTCCTCCAAGGACCCTAGCAAGCAAGAAAATGGTCAGCGATCCAAATATCCAGATTGTGATGATCCAAGAAACAACCTTTTTAAAGAAATTAAAATGTATTATATATATATATATATTCTCTACAGTGTATAAATGGAAAAAAATTATTACTATATTACTAATTATTTCTAAAGTGCTTAATATTTATGAAGCTATTAAAATAGAAGACAAATAATTGCTTTCTTGATGTTTATATTTTGACTTGTAATATTGTTGTAGAACTGTATACAATATGTTTTATATTTTTGAAAGTTACAAATGTTCTTTAATGAAGTTGGGTAATTTTACTTATATTCTACAATAAAGATGCATCTTTGTAAACTCGAATAGATCTCATGTTGAAACAAAAATTGCAGTGGCTTAACCACCATATAAAAAATAAAATAAAAAAAATCATAGGGCCGCAACTGCGAGCATCGCGAATCGAGGCGAGGCGTTGAGGCATGCAAGACTTGGGCTGCAATGAGCGCCGCAAGCCTCGCAAAGCAAGGCGACCAGTTGAGGCATGCGAGACTTGGGCTGCAATGAGCACTGCTCATTGCAGGTGTGGAGACAAGGGGGACTTAGTTGGAGCTCATCCTGAGACACGCGTATGACAATGCCCAAAGCACGTAGATTGACTGTGGGGCTTGCAAAAATACAACTTTAACGGCCCAACGACCGAACTGGAAAAACATGCAAAAACAGACAAATATGCCTCAAATTCACTTACACAAAGCACAGAGGGAGAGCCAGGGAGCCTGTGAGTGAGGTTGCAAGTAAATTTGGAGGCATATTTTGCCTTTTTTCACAATTGAAAAATTGCTGAGGCAAAAAAAAAAAAGACGGCTGCCGAAAAAACTTAAACACAACGAAAACTAGGTCAAAGGACGTAAATACGAGCCCTAAGCACTAATACTTAACGCAAATCAGTAACACTGAACCCAATACACCGACACTGAATCCAAGGCAGTAGGCCCTAAACTGCACAGGCATAAAGAGAGGCTCGCAATAAGCGCCGAAGGTGCTCAGAGGGGCCATATCCTCCCATTTTGTGGCAAACAGCATTGTCAGGCTTCAAATTTTATTGCCGTCATTTTTTTCCGGCAAGTCGCTAGTGTATATATATATATTCCACAGTACAACGTTTTGAAAAGCCAGCTGTTTTTTTTTTTTTTTTATAAATTCCTGACGAGGTGAACATAATTATAACTATCATTCTCCAATTATTCCAAATGAAGAAGGGTGGAACTATGCTGCAGAAATACAAAACAAGACTGGAGGACTTCAAACACTTTGCTTGTTTTCTAAAGCTCAATACATGGGGAATTCATAAGAATGACAAAAAATTTGACTTTACTGACTCTTTTCAGTCAATAACTATTGTGAAATATAGTATTTTTCTCCTGCAGGAATTATTTGCTTAATGTATATACTAACCAGCCAATAATAACAACACTATAATGGAATTTGCAAGCGTTAACATTTCAAGCATTAATATTCTAAACAACTGTATAATGCACGTTATCATAATTATGTGTAACCTTTATCCTATTTTTTATCTGTTATTACAAATATATAGGAATGAGCAACATACTTACTCTAAATTGGCCATAAAGAGATATCATTGAAAAGAATAGAACGACTGCCAGTGGGCCCCAGAAGTCAGGGTTGTCCCGAACAACTTGTCTGTTAAAGCCAAGAGATGGCATTGGCATCAGAACACAGCGGATTTTGTAATAGATGTCTTTAAGGTCGATATCCAGTTCTTCCCTGTGAAAAGGCAATGTAATCAAAGTGAATCATCCATCCTCAATAACACTTCCTAGAATGGTAAAAATACAATACTAAGTACTCTTGAAGACGTCAGAATTCAAAAAAACATAATACCCATTAGGCAGCAAAATTAACATTCAATTGCTGCAAACAGAAAGCAGAGTAAAATAATTAAATAAAAGTCCAACATGAAGGTAGATAGATAGATAGCTCAACAAATAAACACAGCTTAATTTGGCTTTAAAACACACATACATACACATATATATATATATATATATATATATATATATATATATACACATATATATATATATATATATATATATATATATATATATATATATATATATATATATATATATATATATATATATATATATATATATATACATACATACATACATACATACATACATACACACAAACATACCCTCTTCTGGATTGCTACCTTGCCGTGGTGAAATGGCTTGTAGATCTCAAAGAAGCTGTGAGCTATACAATGTAGATTTTCAATTGTGTCTCTGTGTCTTGGAAACATTTGATTATATGCTCAAAAACAGGGCACTCCATTCTTTATAAGGTGTTAAGGTTGTTTTTTGCCATGTACTAAACCCCTGTACAGCGCTACGGAATATGTTGGAGCAATATAAATAAAGATAATAATAATGTAGGGTCACACAAGATGGGCAGGTGATAGCAGAGAGGTCGGAGAAATCAGAATCCACTGGAGAAGGAACTGGCAAACCACTTCAGTATCTTTGCTAAGAAACCCATATGGAGAAGCACATCGAGAATCAGCCAAATATGCCCTGGTGTGCTTTGTCCATATGCTCACAAAGAATCAGACAAGACACACCAATCTTATACCTATGTATGATACCTAACTTAGTATATATGATAGCTAAATTAGTATTTTAAGCTTGCAAACTTTTCAAGAAGCTCCTTCACCCTGTAAAACTTAATTTGTGTACATTTTCCTATTTTGCCAGGGTATAAATGGTTAAAAAAAGTATAAAAACGTTACAGATTAGATTTTGCAGCACATACAATTAACAGATCTACCTCACAGGGAAAGAGTGAGCCTGGCCATATTTGTTGGTAAAATATTTACATCTGGTAGAAATACTCTCGGTGAATGATTCCACATCTGCATAGAAGTCAAGATTTGCCTTGTGTGAAAATAAGTAAGGCAATTGTAGTCTCTTTCACCTGTTTAGGGATTTGTCCACGTGGGCGAGTAAGCTTATCTAGTAGACAGACAGGATGTTTCTACGAAACCTGTGCAAGGTCACTCAAATAGATTTTTGGAACCTAGGCTACCAGGTTTACAAGACCTTGCCTGAATAATGATATACAGTGTCTCGCCAAGGGGAATGAAGACTTTTGCATTTTGTGTGTTTTGTTGCCTCACAACCTGGAATTAACATGGATTGTTTGAGGACTTGCATCATTTAATTTACAGAACATGCCCACAACTTTGAATCAACAAATAGGAAAAAATAACAGAAAAAGTCAATGTGCATAACTATTCATCCCCCTAAAATCAATACTTTGTAGAGCCACCTTTTGCGGCAATCACAGCTCCAAGTCACTTTGGTTAAGTCTCTATGAGCTTGCCCATTCCACCTTGCAAAACTGCTCTAGCTCCTTCAAGTTGGATGGTTTGCGCTTGTGAACAGCAATCTTTAAGTCTGACCACAGATTTTCTATTGGATTGAGGTCTGGGCTTTGGCTAGGCCATTCCAACACATTTACATGTTTCCCCTTAAACCACTCAAGTGTTGCTTTAGCAGTGTGTTTGGGGTCATTGTCCTGCTGGAAGGTGAACCTCCGTCCTAGCCTCAAATCATGCTGAAAGTAATGGCTTTCCTTCGGGCCACTCTGCCATAAAGCCGAATTATATGGAGCGTACAGCTTATTGTCGTCCTATGTACAGATACTCCAGTCTCTGCTGTAGAACTCTGCAATTCATCCAGGGTTACCTTAGGTCTCTGTGCTGCCTCTACGATTAATGCCTTTCTTGCCTGGTCTGTGAGTTTTGGTGGGCGGCCGCCTCTTGGCAGGTTTGCGGTTGTGCCATGTTCTTTCCATTTGGTTACAATAGATTTGATGGTGCTCCTGGGGATCATCAAATATTTTGATTTTTTTTTTTTTTTTATCCTAACCCTGACTTGTACTTATCAACAACATTGTCCCATACTTGGAAGTTCCTTGGTTTTCATGGCAGTGCTTAGTTCAAAAAAGGTGTGTATATGTAATGGCAGATCATGTAACACTTCGATCGCACACAGGTGGACATAATTTCACTAATTATGTGACTTCTGAAGGTAATTGGTTGCACCAGAGCTTTTTATGGGCTTCATAACAAAGGGGGTGAATACATTACGCACATGCCAATTTTCTGTTTTCTATTTCTAAAAAATAGATATGTTATAGATGTATATATTTTTCTCATTTCACTTCACCAACTTAGTCTATTGTGTTCTGATTCATCACATAAAATTCAGATTAACAAAACATTGAACTTAAGGCTGTAATGTAACTTTTGCAAGGCACTGTAGACATGGGGGAGCGGGAGGAGATAGGGCACACAGAGAGAAACAGCACGGAGAGAGACAGAACAGGCCATTGAAGGTACTATATAGTTACATAGGCCCTCATTCTATTATCGGCCGTAGGAGATGCGGGGCAGCAAGGACCGGCCGCAAGCTATTTGCCTATTCTATTCCCTTCCGGCCGGGGACTCCGGCAGGCTTGCGGCCGGCGCCTTGTTATACCTTGCGGCCGCACGCGCCGGAGGAAAGCCTTTGATCTTAAACGTCCGCAAGAGTTTCGGCCGCAAGAAAATCCTGGTTGCTATTCAATTGCTCTGGGAACCCTCTCTGCAAGGCTAAAACCGAGCCGCAGCTTACTTGCAGCAAAAAGGTCCCGCAGGCACACAAATAAGCACATAATAAAGCCATCCTGCACTCTGAGGAGACTATAAAGTGATTGTAGGTGTTAGCATTCATAGCACAACATTCCCCTACACTCAAATCCGTAAATAATTTTTTTTTTAATTTATGTCAATCATCCATGGAAAAAGTCCAGAGGGCTTGGAGCACCTCAGTCCCGCCCAGGCTGCGGCCGGAAAATAAACAGTTAATGAAATATCGGATTTGGGCTGATGTGCAAGCTTGAGAGGGGGTTGCTATTAATCCTCATGTCCCCCATTATGATCCCTAGCATTTACAGAGCTTTACAGTGACGTCTTGAATTTATTTTTGCTTTTAAAGATTTCTGAGCTTATGGCCGGTTGCAAGATATACGGCCGGCCGTAAGGGGATATCCTTGCGCGCCGTATATTTGGATTGCAAGGTAACGAAAGCCTCGCAAGGAATCGCAGCTTTGCGGCCGATTTACGGCCGATAATAGAATGAGGGCCATAGTAATTAAGGTTGAAAAAAAGACTCAGTCCATCAAGTTCAACCTTTTAATATCCTCTGATCTGCAATATGAGGATTAGTTATTAGTTGTTAATTATTAATGAACTATTTTTTTTAATTAGTAATGAATCCTGAGGAAGGCAAACCGGAAAAAAAAAACAAGTGAAACTTAGCCAATCGTCTCAAAGGGGGGAAAAAATTAATTCCTTACTGACCCCAGACACTGGCGATCGGATTTCTCCCTGGATCAATACACTCTCTCTACTTATCCAGGATAACCCTGAATTTCTTCCTAATTAGAAATAAATCCAGTCCCCTTTTAAAGTTATCTATCGAATCAGTTGTCATCACCTTCCTTGGTAGAGAATTCCACAGATTAACCATCCTTACTGTGAATATGATACAATAATTCCTGGTGGGCACGTTACTAGTGGAAATTATAATTGATAGAACATGAATTGGAATTTGAAAATATAATTCAACACAATCTTTATTTTTACTAGGAACTTGCCCATCAAAAATGACGGGATTAAAATTGTAAGGCTGGCAATGCTGTTTGCCACACAATGTGAGGCTTTTGCTGCTCTGAGCACCTTCGGCGCTCATTGCGAGCCTTTCCTCACGCTTACTGTACGGTCCGCTCAGTGCAGGTTTCATTAACCGGCAAGTTTAGTGCTTGGGAATGCCATGTGTCTCTTTCCACCATTTCCCCCCTGTACCTTCCCTGTGTGTTTGTCCTGTGGGTCTGCTGAATGTTTGTGCGTTACGCGCTGAAGGCCTTTTGTTTTATTTTCAAAGTCCAGCGTGCCTGGTGTTCTTGGTGTAACTGTTACGGTCTTTGCCATTGTGTATTTTCTAAGTCCTGCGTGCCTGGCTTTGCTCAGCCTCGTTTTCCTTCAGTTTCAGAATTTTTTACGTTTTTCGTCCGCTATTTTTTTTCCCTCGCTTAGCCGATTTTGGATTGACGATAACCCCCAAATATTGCTCAAAATCGCTTGTAACCTCACTCCCAAGTTTCCTGGCTCTCCCCAGTCCTGTCTGTGAGTGTTATTATATTTTTTTTTTTTTTTTTTTTTTTTGAGTTATCTATTTAATATCTTATTTATCTCTCTTATCCTTTCCCCTCTCTCTCCTCCACTCCCCTTTCTCCCTACTCCGTCTCCTTTTCTCTTTGTTCATCCTTCTCTTCTTCACTTTCCTTTCCTCACTTCTCTTAGTTCTTTCCTTTCTGTCTTTGCTCTCCTTTAAGCAACTTGTGACAACACGCAAAAAAAAAAAAAATATATATAACCATATATTCCACCACCAATATGAATTAAAGTAACAAAAAAAAAAAAAAAAAAAAAAAAAAAAAAGGTATCAATCAGTTTATCAAGAAGTGGAGTTAATATTCTGAATTCTTGTGTGGGCATTTAGAACATCAGAAGAAGAAAAAATGCTGTGCAGGTAATTATAGTGGACTCAATATTAATAAGAGAAAGTACAGCTTAAACCAGATTATACTGCCCGAAGAGTTCATTTGAGAACGAAAAAGCCATATAATGCTGAATCATTAAAAAAGTAAATCACTGCCTCAAGAAAAAATTGCCAAATGAAGGATACACATTAACGGCTCATTAAGATAACGCTAGAAATTCTTAAAAGCATGAGTTTTAGAGAAGCCTAGGTAAAATGTTAAACGTTCTGCTAAGCTTGTAAACCTTCCTATATTAAAATGGGCAAGTAACACTTGCAATTTGTGATTAAGAAAGAGGTAGAGAGCTTTTAGATTAGATCAAGGATGTATCTAACATATGCCATGGGTAAAGCGTAACATTCTCTAAATCTTTATTTTTTATAAGTAAAAGAATTATGAACACAATGTCATTATTGAAATAAATAACAATTTGGTTTGGTTAGAAAGATTCTAATTCACTCGATAAATGTTCACCATAGTTTAAAAACAAACAAACATACAATGGAAGCATGCTAAATGTGTAGTGTAGACGAGCCACTTTGGCCCATATAATATTTTTAGTAAATTGTTTGTAAGTAAAAACTAGATCAGATGCTGTCTCTTCCTTGTATCTAGGAGTCACCATCTCTCCATCTAGTGTAATCACTTTGTGTACAGGCAACGCGGCAGGATTGCTGCTCACGTTTGTACAGCAACAACTTTGACAGCAAGTTTTGTTCCCAATTTTTAGTTCATGTACATTTCTTCCTGCACTGTAATTGCAGGGACAAAAAAAGAATAGTTGAAAAATTATGGGCCTAGATACTAGTAAGATCACTGCTCACAACACAGGCACAGTGTTAGCATGCAATCTTGCGCAAGAATGGCATTTTATAAGGAAAACCCTTTGTTGAATAATCCCCTTTACTATTTTGTATGAAGCTCTAGCACATAGTTGTGAAATGGATGGACCCCTATACACAAATAAGAATTAACAGTGTCTTGATCTCATGCATACATTAGCATAAATACACTTAAAAGGGCAATGGTCCTTTACTGTAAAAATAAGTGACATGACTTACAGTGCCTTGCAAAAGTATAAAAATACATACACATAAAACTATTTTTTAGAAATAGGAAACCGAACATTGGCATGTGAGTATGTATTCACCCCCTTTGTTATGAAGCCCATAAAAAGCTCTGGTGCAACCAGTTACCTTCAGACGTCACACATTAGTGAAATGATGTCCAACTGTGTGCAATCTAAGTGTCACATGATCTGTCATTACATATACACACCTATTTTAAAAGGCCCAGAGGCTGCAACACCTAAGCAAGAGGCACCACTAACCAAACACTGCCATGAAGACCAAGGAACGCTCAAAACAAGTATGGGACAATGTTGTTGAGACGTACAAGTCAAGGTTAGGTTATAAAAAAAATATCCAAACCTTTGATGATCCCCAGTAGCACCATCAAATCTATAATAACCAAATGGAAAGAACATGGCACAACAGTAAACCTGAGAAAATACGTCCGCCCACCAAAACCCACGGACCAGGCAAGGAGAGCATTAATCAGAGAGGCAGCACAGAGACCTAAGTTAACCCTGAGGAGCTGCAGAGTTCCACAGCAGAGACTAGAGTATCTGTACATAGGAAGACCATAAGCCGTACGCTCCATAGAGTTGGACTTTATGCTAGAGTGGCTAGAAGAAAGCCATTTCTTTCAGCAAAAAACAAAATGGCCCGTTTTGAGTTTGCAAAAAGGCATGTGGGAGACTCCCAAAATGTATAGAGGAAGGTACTCTGGTCTGATGAGACTAAAATTTAACTTTTCGGCCATCAAAGAAAAACGCTATGTCTGGCGCAAACCCAACATCACCATATTTTTCAGCACCCGGGACTGGGAAATTGGTCAGGGTTGAGGGAAAGATGGATGGTGCTAAATACAGGGATATTCTCAAGCAAAACCTGTACCACTCTGTGCGTGATTTGAGGCTAGGACAGAGGTTCACCTTCCAGCAGGACAATGACCCCAAACACACTGCTAAAGCAACACTTGAGTGGTTTAAGGGGAAACATGTAAATGTGTTGGAATGGCCTAGTCAAAGCCCAGACCTCAATCCAATAGAAAATTTGTGGTCAATACACTGAGATGTTGGGGGCAGACCGGAAGTGATGCACACGTCAGCGTGAGACTGCCGTGGTTGATGGCAGGGGAGCAGACGCCAGAGAAGCATGCTCCCTTTCATAGGGAGATACTAAAAGTGTAAATGCCCATTATCCATTAGATACTGGCTACCTAGCCCACAGCCACTTAGCCCACAGTACTACATGTACCCTTTCTGGGAATAGTAGTTTTTATTCCACCCCCTCTCAGGACAGGCCCCGTTAGACGAAGAGCGGAGCTGGTGGAGATTGCCGGGAGCAGAGACGCAGAGTGGAACTTTGGGACCTGTGGATCTGACGCCGCATTGGCAGAGTCCTGCAAAGCAGGCAGCAGTAACGGGAGCAGAGACGCAGAGACGGCTGAAAAAGCCCAGGGGGGCGGTGGGCCTGACGCAGCAGCAGAATCTCGGTGGGCTAGCACTGAAATCAGTGCAATATAACAAGGGGACCTGGTACAAGACGTATTACCTAATGTACTGTCTATAAAGTGCCTGGTACTATAAGAGCTTCCACTTGATATGAGGGTGAAAGAATCCCATAGCAGCCTAGAAGGAGGAATGATGGAGTTCTGAGGCGGATCTGTGAGCTGGGCCTGTCCGGGAGGAAGGGTAAGTGGCTTGGCTGTATCTCATACAATACACTATTCTACAGAGACATAAAAATAATGTGGGACATATAGTAATTGGAACTCAAGATACTAATACCTCAGCCTGAAGACACAAAGGAATGGGAACAATATTGGTTTAAGAATATTTACCAAAGGACAATAACCATACTGCTTATATGCTAATACTCTGGGGAATTAAAATTACAAATTCCAAACTCAAGAAAGCTGAAAGACAACTTGTGCCTTTGATATTAAGGGAAACTAACACTGGAAGAACAAAGTATATATAAAAGCGGATACAGTGAAATTAATCACTGTACCCGTAGAACCATTTTATAAAAGGATATCAAGGAATTATATTGTCCCCCCCTGGTTTTGTAGGAGAACTTAACGTACAAAAAAGGAAAAAAAAAAAAGAGAGAAAAAAGGAGGAGAGAAAAGAAAGAAGGGAGAGAAGGGGGAAGGAGGAGGGAGAGGAGGAGAAAGGAAAAGAAAGGGAAAAAAGGAGAAAAGAAGGAGAAAAAAGAGAGAAAGGGGGGAGAAAGGAGAAAGGAAAAGAAAAAAGGAAAAACTTTCTGATTTTCTGCTCGAAAGATCATTGATATTTTGAAAGCTTACAAAAGATCTAATTATGTCAAATAAAAAAAGCAATACAACTAATAAAACAAAATTGAAGGAGAAAATAAAAGTTCCAGAAAAATCAACAAGCTTCTTCTCCCCTAGAAATAAAATGACAACTCCAGATTCATCTCATGGGGACATCAGCTCAGACCTGATAGAAAAACAGACCCCAGAAAAATCTTTTCAAGGAAACTTGGAAGATAATTCCACTCAAGAAGAGGAAATACTTACATGTTCTAAGCTAAAGTGTATACTAAAAGAATTCCAAATCAATTTGACCAGTGATTTATCAAAACAAATGTCTAATATCACTGAATCTATAAAAAGTATGACACAAAGAATTGAAGCTAATGAAAAGATCTGTGATAAAATTATAATGGACAATAATACAATTTCTAAATATGTAACCTCTCTGGAAAATAAAATTGAGGAACTTTCTTCCAAAGTAGATAAAATGGAGAATCATTCTAGAAAAAACAACTTACGAATAAGGGGAATATCAGAAGAGATACATGGAGAAGACTTGGAGCTATATGTTAAAGAACTGCTCAACTATCTGGCCCCAGAGGTGCAGAAAGATCAATGGAAAATGGATGCACTACATAGACTCCCATTGGCTAAAATGATGGATAAATCTACCCCAAGAGACATTATGTTGAAATTACACTACTTACCCTTAAAGGAAATTGCTCTGAAAAATGCTTTCTTAAAGAAACAGCTAGATCACCCATATGAGAACATAAAACTTTTCCAAGATCTATCTGCACATACGTTGGGAAAAAGAAGGGAATTTCTCCAAATAACTAGAACTCTCAGGCTTAAAGAAATCAGATATAAATGGGCCCAGCCAGTAGGCTTACTAATTTATAAAGACTTAAAATGGGTTAAAATAGACTCAGTCCAAGAAGGCATAGAGATATTAAAAGTTTGGGACATATACACAGAAGGTAATAGGGAAATCACTAAAAAACTGGAATTGAGTGCAGGAAACTTGGACTGGAAAAAATATAAGAAATAATCTCTGGAAACTGCAAAACAGGGTCATGGTTACTTAAGTTCAGGAGAAGGGAGGTACATTTAAATAGAAAGAAAAAGTATAGAATGATATTCTAAAAATAAATTAATTGGAAACTGGGAGATCATACATTAACACTTAGGCTTTTCCTTTTGTTTTTTCTGAAAGTTAAAAGGAAATCATCAAGT
The DNA here is from genome assembly GCA_027410445.1 of Discoglossus pictus. Taxonomy (NCBI): domain Eukaryota; kingdom Metazoa; phylum Chordata; class Amphibia; order Anura; family Alytidae; genus Discoglossus; species Discoglossus pictus. The sequence goes on along the minus strand of CM050165.1, from coordinate 113,357,058 downwards.
AGAGAGGTATAGGAAAGTTGATAGATTGATTTAACACAAGACACATAGTTAAGTTGTAGAGGGTTGATTAAATGGGATTATAATAAAATAAAGACACTTAGATCACAAGAGACATAATATCGATAAAGAATCACAGTTATATGGGTCTAAGAAAAAGGGAGAAGAAGAGAAAGAAAAGGGTAAGAGAATAGGGGAAAGAGAAAGGAAAAAAGAAAGAAAAGAGGAAGGAAGGAAAAGGTAAAAGGGGAAGAAAAGGGAAAGACCACATATACACATAAGAATATAGATTGAGCGAGTTAATAAACTAACTCTTTCTTCATAAAAGTAGAATTTAGTAATAAGGTGTAAAAGCACAATATATAGCAAAATATAAGGGAACATTTATAATTTTTAGAATAGGAATAAAGATAGTATTAGATTTATTCACTATGTATGAATCCTCCAAAGTAACTTCCTCTTGACAACCAATTTTAGATAACAATATTAGAAAATGTAAATGATATAATAAATGGTTATTTATAAGAAGAGGTATTAGTAATAAAATTCATGGTAATAAATTTAACTTCTCTATTGGATCCTTTTCTCTCCGGACGACCAGAAGGGTACGAATAGAGTTCTACTGAGTTAGAAAGTCAACATTTTGAAAAATTAAATTTGATAGCATAGCAAGGGAGATATACCGGAATAAAACAGATAAAATTAACGTTAGATTAGTTAAATAAAAAGACTTGCTTTCTTGGTCGTCCGAGGAGCAAAGACTCCTTCTCAGAGAAGTTTGAAATGAAGTATTATATATGCCCTTGCTCCTGAAATTTATTTATTAGATCTATACCATTGACCCTATCCCCTCGCCCAGAAATAGGGCGATTCATTTTCACTTCATAAAAACTAATATGCCTTGTTATATTTCAGCTGACATTCGTGTAGTTTGCAGCTGTTCTTTTTTAAGGATTTGTTTGTCTGTTATGTGTGTTCTCGTTTTTTTTTTTTTTTTTGTTTCTCCCCTTCTCTCTCTTCGGAGGGAATCCCGAGCCATGCAGACTTTCGGGGAATACCATACACATACACTTTAGTAATCTTTTAATAAAGTAAAATGCAAATAAAAATAATATCACATAATGTGAATGGTCTTAACTCCCCAACAAAAAGAAAAACGGCATTTCTAGAGTACAATAAATTAAACGCCGAAATCTTATGCCTGCAAGAAACACACCTAAAACAGGAGAACTTAAAATATATGAATAATAAAAATTTCTTAAATCGAGTAGACTCCACCTTTAAGAACAAATCAAAAGGGGTCTCTATCTTCTTTAAAAATAACTTAAAATTTTTGGAAGAAAGCAGTAAGATTGACCCAGAAGGTAGATATATAATTTGGACTGGAAAGATTGATGGGTCCTTAACAACATTGGTTAATGCGTATCTACCAAATAAAGGACAAATAAGATTTCTTAAAAATCTTCTTAAAGAGATTAATAAAATTAAAGGAGGTCTATTAATAGTGTGCGGCGATTTCAATATGATATTAGATGATAAGCTAGATAAACAAATAGTCGAGTCAAATAAATCTATATTCCATATAAACCACCTCTCTAAAGCTTTCGGTAAAGTAAAAGAGAATAATAACTTGATAGACCCATGGAGGATCTTACACCCAGGTGTACGTGAATATACTCATTTTTCATACCGTCATAATTCATTTTCTAGAATTGATTATATACTAACGGACCTTCCAACTTTAAAAGTAATTAAAAAGATAAACATCAGACCTACTCCCTGGTCAGATCACTCCTTAAATGAATTAGTTATACAAGATCAGAACCAGAATAATAGGGAGAAAAAAGTTAGTTAAAGGATGGATCCTTGGCTCTTAAAAAATGAAGAATTTGTTACATATTTAAAAAAGGAAACAATAGAATTTTTCAAAATTAATAAAAAATCCGTAAATTCGGATGTAACGTTATGGTGTGCCTATAAAGCATTCATTAGGGGTATATTTATCTCAAAATCAGCTGAAATGCAAAAGTTAAGAGGTAAACCGTTAAGGACCCTATATCTAGAACTAAATAAGATGAAAGATATTTTTAGAGTGACACCAAATAAAGAGAATAGTAAGGCAATAAAAGATATAAACAATAAAATACAAAAAATACTTCAATTACAATCAGATAAGTTAATATGGAAATTTCAGCGCACACAATTTCTTGAAGGTGGTAAACCAGGTAAATTCTTGTCTAATACATTAAAGAAACAGCATGTTAAAAATAATATCGCAAAAATATTAGATCAAAACAAGGTTCTGCAGTTTCATCCAGATAGGATAGGAGAGGTATTTCAGGAATACTATAGTAACTTATACAATTTAGATAAAGATCATCGAGTAGACAAACCAGGAATAAAAGAGATCAAACAATACTTGAAAAAGATAAAGCTTCCCAAAATATCGGAAAACCAACTTAGCTATTTAAATAAACAAATCGAAAGTGTAGAGATAATGGAAATTGTCTCTAATACTAAAAAAAATAAAACACCTGGGGTAGATGGGTTTGATAACTTATTCTATAAATACCTTACCAAGGAACTGAACGGAACATTATGCGACCTCTATAATGAGATCAAACGGGAAGGAATGATACCATCAGAATTAACGGAAATAAAAATAGTTAATATATTGAAACAGGGGAAAAATCCTGAATAATATAAAAACTATCGCCCAATCTCCTTAATTAATGTAGATATAAAAATTTATTCTAAAATCCTGGCGAATAGATTGAGTAAGATCATCTCTTCGCTAATAAAACCAGACCAAACAGGATTTATCCCGAACAGACAAGCGTCGGATAATACTAGACGTCTTCTTGACATCCTGGCTTGGGTAAAGAGAAAGAGGATCCCCTCCCTGACCCTGTCACTGGACGCAGAGAAGGCCTTTGACAGGGTCAGGTGGGATTTCCTAGATAGTGTTTTGGAGAGATTTGGTTTGGGAAGTTTTGCCTCAATAGCAGTAAAAGCCCTGTATTTAAACACCACAGCACATATATCTTCTCCACAATTTAGTACGGGTAAATTTTTAATAACCAACGGTACTCGCCAAGGCTGTCCGTTATCCCCCCTTCTTTTTATTCTATTCCTTGAACCATTATTAACAACTATCAGAGAATCATCAGAAATTAAAGGAGTTGAGATAGGGAAGGAGGAATATAAGAGAATGGCATATGCCGATGACATCGTAATAACAATAACAAATCCAGAACTTTCTTGTAGAGCTCTGCAGACTGCTCTGGATGAATTTAGCAAATTCTCTTATTTTAAGATAAACCATCAGAAATCTGAAATAATTACTTGTAATATATCATTAGAGGAAAAAAATAGACTAGCGAACCTATATTTATATAGATGGAACTCTCCACACATAGTACACCTGGGTGTAAGATTCTCTGGCCATATAGATAATATTTTTAAAGACAATTACAGCGAAATATTAAAACAAATTAGGAAATTATTGAATGATTGAAGAGCTTTACATCTATCATGGATTACTAGAATAAATGCAGTAAATATGAGTTTGATACCTAAAATTACCTATATTATGAGATGCCTCCCAGGCAGAATTCCGGCTTATTATATTAAAAATATTCAAGAAACGTTGGACAACTTTATATATCAGGGGAAAAAACCAAGAGTGAAGAAAACTATAATATGTAAGAAATTTGAAAGAGGTGGATTGGGCTCACCATCTATCAAAGATTTAAACGTTAAAATTATACTCACACAAGTGGCGGGATATAATTACGGGCAAAACCCCCCAAGATGGTTAAAAATTGAAGAGGAAATATGGGGAGAATCCCCTATAAAAAGCATATTATGGATGACTAAGTATAAAAAGAAAAGAAATTCAGACCTACCGCCTAATATTCGAAACATTATTAAAATATGGCATAAAAATAAAACTAAACTATCATTAGTACAATCCCCTTCTTTAGCTGCACCAATAGACCTTATTAACAACAACTCTAATAGATCGATCTTACTACTACTAAGATCACATAACATTAGAAATGTGATAGACCTATATGAAAAAGGTAGTCTATTGGAGCGTAAAAGAATTAAAGAGAAATTTAATATAGACAAATTAACGTGGTTAGACTATGAATGCTTAAAGAGGAATCTTAAATTGTCAGGGTATAAGACTACTAATATGGATGAAATGTGGATAATGGAGAAATATTTACTTAAGGGAGAATCATCTCATATAATCTCTAAATTTAGTAAAATATTAGATGAAAATACTCCCCTGGAAAAAAGCCTGGGAATACTAGCCTGGGAAGAGGATATGAAAATTAGAATTCTAGAAGAAGATTGGATTAAAATATTCAATACCGTTAAGAACTCATCAATCAATTCTTCATATAACGTAATGATGGTAAAACTAATCCATAGATGGTATTATGTCCCTAGTAAATTAAAAAAAAAATATAGTAATTTAGACGGTCTATGTTGGAAACAATGTGGACTATCAGGTACAACTTTCCACATGTGGTGGGATTGCAAAAAAATAAAAAAATTCTGGACGACACTAAGTCAAAAATTATCCACTCTTGTGGGCAAGACAATCATCTGTAACCCTATAGAATTTATTTTACATATGCAATTGGAAAGATTTCCATTAGGAGAAAGATATTTAATATCACACATATGCCTGGTAGCTAAATGGTTACTTTTGAAATACTGGAAACAACCACAGGTACCTTCCTGGAAAGAAGTAGAGAATGCCGTCTCAAATAACAGGGAGATGATAAAAGTAGAATCAGCCAATAATATATGGGGCACGACTCCTAAAGCAACGCACATGATAAAATGGCAGCTGTGGGACCAATATTTGCTATTGGGTTAGAGACTTGGTGGAGGTGGATGTTTTCCCGGTAGTGTCTGCATGACTTACGTCTTCTCCCTTCCCTTTTTTTTTTTTTTTGTCTTTTTGTTTTGTTTGTAGGTGTTGTCATATCTATGTTTTTCAGGTTATTTGTTTCTTTGTTCTGTATAATGCAATATATTGTAATACTTGTCTTATTTGATGAAGACTTATATATATATACATAAACTTGTAAAAGAAAGTAATTATTAAGGAAAAAGGGGAGATAAAAGGAGAGAGAGAGGAAAAGAGAAAGGTTCAATTAAGTATAATGAATAATATGGGCTCTATACAGCCTTTTGATCTGGATGAGAAAAGGAAAGAAAAAGGCGAAAAGAAAGAGAAAGGAAGGAGGAAATGAGAAGGGCGAGGAAAGAGAGAAGAAAGAAAGAAGGAATAGAAAAAAAAGGGGGGAAGGAAAGGGGAAAGGAGAAAGGGGAAAAAGGACTGTATCAGATAATTGTAGCCATTATTTATTTATTATAACCTCACAGTCCAACATAATCATGAAGTCTGTAGTTAACCGATACTTAATATTTTTCTTTACAACTGGATTTTATAACCAAGTGATATATGCGAATTATAACTGTATCTATATCTATATATTGCTGATTTTTGTACTGTTTGTAACTCTCAATAAAGAAATTTAAAAGAAAAAAAAAAAAAAAAAATTTGTGGTCAGACTTAAAGATTGCGGTTCACAAGCGCAAACCATCCAACTTGAAGGAACTGGAGCAGTTTTGCAAGGAGGAATGGGCAAGAACCCCAGTGGTAAGATGTGGCAAGCTCATAGAGACTTATCCAAAGCAACTTGGAGCTGTGATTGCTGCAAAAGGTGGCTCTACAAAAGTATTGACTTTAGGGGGGTGAATAGTTATGCACATTGGCTTTTTCTGTTATTTTGTCCTATTTGTTGTTTGCTTCACAATAATAAAAACCATCTTCAAAGTTGTGGGCATGTTCTGTAAATTAAATGATGCAAATCCTCAAACAATCCATGTTTATTCCAGGTTGTGAGGCAACAAAAACCAAAAAAATGCCAAGGGGGTGAATACTTTTGCAAGACACTGTAAATGTCTAAAACACGGACCAAAAAAAAGTTTAGACAATATAAAATCATAATGTACTTGTTATTACCTGTAGATTTAAATCATATTCAATATTATATTTTACGTATTAGGAATCTTTGCTGCGTCACATACTGAAAACCACAGTCTCACATGATTAGCTATTTCCCTCTATGAAGCAGGCAGGTCTTGCTTTACTGTTTGTTTGTAGTGTGTTTGCCATGTTTGTTTATGGCATCATTGGCAGAGTGGGTGTATTGTTACAGGCACCCGTGATGAAGTCATGCTTAAACGTATATGGAAGTTTGTGGGATATCATGTGTTTTAAATCTGTCTGATTGGCTAAGTCTCATTTCAAATAATTTTATTGAGGAATTCTGTACATTTGTAATCCAAAGTACACTTGAAATTTCTTGTGTGAGCTACACACCCAAGGCACCTATGCAGGCATCCTAGCCAATAAGCTGGCAGTATCACTGCTGCCTCCCGAGAAACTTTGTCTCAGCCAGTGATAGGGAAACAGATATACTGTTGTCCTTCCCTCTGATTTGGCACAACTAATTATGAATTTTATGCTAATTTAGCTTGGATTTTCGGAGGCATTGCTTCTCAAAATCAACTGCCAGAAAACTGACATTTTGCAAACATTAAAGAGGTAAGTTTATGGATTTTTTTTTTTTGTGGCCATATTTTTTATTATGCTGATGATAGCCAGTAAGCTTGAAACAGCTGTACATGGATTGGATACTCAGCCTGTGTTTATTCCAACCTTGGCTTTGCATTAAAGCTGTATAATACAGCATGCATAAGCTTAAAGGAAGCCATGTTTGATGATGGCTACGGAATGAAGAGCGAGGCATTTGTGGCCATATTTGAGTGTCCCAGCTCAACTTCCCAGAATGCAGTGTAATAACTGTTTTTCTCGGAACTCTGAGCTGGAAGCAGGTTTTTTAACTTGCTTTAGACATTCAAGTGTGAACACAGATGTACTTTTTATTTACTATATATATATATATATATATATATATATATATATATATATATATATATATATATATATATATATATATATATATATATATATATATATATATATATATATAGCAGCTGGAGTCAAGGGTCAGTCAAGTCATTATTATTTGATAAGGTGGTTATTTAAGGAAGAAAAATGTATATACTTTTTATGGTTGCTATCGATTACCGGTATATTTAAATAAATATGTATCAAAATGTGCACATACTGTATTTGCTGTCCTTTAGACAAGTGACCACCCATGCACCTAAGTAAAATGGTCAGATTTATTTCACTGCCTTCTATCTCTGAAACTCTAACCCTGTGTGTCTAAAACAATTCCACTGGGATCTACTGATTTTTCCCACTGTACAAATCTGTTTAGGGTGGAATACTAAACATCAGTTCAAAAAGCTGCACAGTACGTTGTACTTACAACACAGTAAATCTGGAAATTTGGAGTACAATTTTGAATTCAAATTTGGCAAAATTGAGGTTTTCATAGGTTGTAAATTACAACATGTTAACAAAGCATTTCCTCTATTTTAATACTTGTGCATAGATCAAATACTTACAGGAGAGGTTTATTGTCTTCGGGGTCATTTTCTTCTACTTCTAGCAGCCAACCATACCCTCTCTGACGAAGAAATGTTGTGGCTGTGGATTCTTTAGTAAAATCTCCACCAAGGTTTAGCTTCACATCAGGTGATGCTATGGAGCCAGTGAGATCTATAGAAAACAAGGAATTAGAAAACAAATAATAATGGTTAATAATATTATTTTGGAAACCTCTATTTAAAAAAAAATAACAATAATAATGTTTAGTGCCAACGACTTAAAGTACTGTTTAAAGGGACATGGCATTTGTCAATAGCGCTTTACATCAAACAACAATGAAAACAAAGTAAAAGATATCTGGGTAGAGCTTCCTACACTTGCCACGTTATGCAAGGGCCAAATATCATAAGCATACTAAAACCGAAAAAAAAAAAAACCGAAAAAAAAAAAACCACACTGTTATTGCTGCAATTAAAAATATAAGCTAAAAATGTAAAAGTCTAAGAGCTCTAAAAGTAAAAATACAGCATTTTAATATAACTATAAAAATTGTAAAAAGAGCCTCAAAAAAATACACAACAGTTTTTCTGCATATTTTCTGCTCGTTTGAACTGTTCTACATGATAGTGCAGAGTAGTTTCATGGATTTCAGAAGCCCTTTAATATCCACTTTAAAAGGGACTACTAATGTTTGGGTAAAAATTCTCATATTGAAGTAAACTACTTTTTAAAAGAAGGAACAAAACCTAAAAGGTTTCTTCTTTGGGCATGATAACTTACTCAGAGAGCAACACTCTTTTAGCTTGTGTGTGTGTGTGTGTGCACATAGAGAAATATCCTGTAGCAGATCAGTCAGAACGCATTCATTTTGGGGCTCAATCGCTCATCTGAGTGGTCAGACGGATCTGCACCAGGACAACAGTGGGCTAAAAGAAGGCTGTTCTCTGAGTAGGTTATGATGCCTATAAAATAAAAACTATTATGTGTTTATTCCGAGACTGAGAGCCTCACACCTTATAAAAAAAAATAATAAGTTGCCTAAGGACAACATAAATATTTGACAGTTGGTTTTCCCCTTTCCTTGACACTGAAGATCCTCCTATATTTACATAGGACTTCACAACGTCAGCAGTTTGTAATTCAGTTTGATTGTGTTTCATGGTGCAGCAAGCAGGGAAGTGGTAGTCACTGTCATGATTTAATTGTTTAAGGACTCGTATTGCCAGTAATTTATGAATATGGCCAAGGGAGCATGACATTGTTACATTGGGATTATGTATTATTGTGTGTGGTTATATGTTGCCTGTACATGGTTATTATGTATCCTAATTATAATATACTAGAATATTGCCCGTCAAAAAATTCCGTCAGCTAATGCTGTTTGGTGTATGGTAATCAAATAAATAATACATTAATAAATTAATATACTTGACCTATTTTGAAGTAATATATGCAGTAAGCATTGTGCAGAAGAGCAGGCAGTCTGTTTTCATGTTACAGCATACAATGTGTGTTTTCAGTGCTGTGAAGCTGCGGTACAAGTGTCAGCACTGTGTGCAGTGTAATAGTGTGCGTGCGCAAGGAAAATCCGTAAGGGTAGCTGTGTCCTTCCGGATTGTGTAAATTAGTGTTGTAAAATGGTGCCTAATGTGTGGTATGCGGCTGTGGCTGATTTTGCGTCCTTGTTCTTAGATCTCGTCCGGCCATTTTTTCTCTCGCTTTCATTTTTTCGGGTGTCTAAACGCTGTAATTTGGACTTAAATGGAGGTGTAACTTCACTTGCAGAGGTCCTGGGTGCCACCCCTTGCTGTGGGTAAGCTTTTTATGTGCATTTATTGTGTTTCTAATGTTTTCAGGTTTGCACGGGTTGGCCGTTAAAGTCGTGTCTTTGCAAGGTCGTAGTGTTTTTTTTTTTTTTTTCCAAGTCCTGCGTCTCATATTTGTTTGTCTTAAGTCCGTAAATGTTGCGAGGTCCGAAGTTGCTGGTTTTGGCGCTCCATGTCAGCAACTGAGGCCCTCGCTCTGCGAGGGCCGCTATGCGAGCCTGCAGCGTTAGCAACGACCCGCTTGCTCACAACTATATATGTGATTATAAGAGGGATGTTATATAGAACATATGTGGAATTGGTAAAAATGTTCTGCATAGAAGTTATCTGCAGATCATTTCCCACTCAAAAATACAGACCTTAGGTCAAGACAGATGTATGCACTTCAAGTAGTCCTAAGCAAACAATGGAGTTTAACAAAGGTTTTTTCACTAGCCCGCTATAGATATCTGGTGAATTTGATCTCAAGAGCTTTGATAGCCCATGGTTGCAAGACAGATGGGCTGACATCACACACATACACAAATGTACACAAGGGTGTGGATTGGAGAGTATAAATATGTTGTTTTGATCATTCAATAAAGGTTGAGAGATAGTTTTCACATATACAAGGTGTGAGACTATTTGTGTGTGTGTTGTATCCTGACTTGGGGAGTGGTCTTGCCATGGGCCACTAAGTAACCTGAATCCAGTATTCTCTGCCAGTACCTTGCCCTCTTCAGAAGCCATCTTTTGTGCCACAGAGAACAGGAACTACATGATTCTGCTGGGGTAGGTTTGAACTAGGTTCATATCAATCCCCCCTTGAAGAAGCAGATTGAAATGAAATACAGCTGTCTAGAAGAAGAGCACCTCCCCAAATTGTGCCCGATGCAGAAAGGTTGTTATTTGTAAGTTAATTATTTGTGTGAGTAGAATTACCACTGAAAACTGTTAGATACTGCCAAGTAGGTAATCCACATCGTTCATATTCAAATCACAACATTACTCTACGTAGTATGTTACTTCCACCAGCAAAACAGCTATAAGGACAAAAAAGGAGGAGATGGAAAAAATGAAAGGTCAGGCTCCATGAAAGGCAGGACATACAAGACAAGCCTGTGTTTAAATGCTTGTTGAGATTTCTGCATCCATGCATGTGTTCAAAATTTTAATACACAACAACAGATACTTTGAAAATGCAATGTTTACTTTAGGATTAGGCACTTGAAGGAACAAGAGCAGTCAGTGGCCATGTGCTCAGGGAGGGGAAGTAAAAGGTCAACACTATTACAGTGGTAGCGTGGAACTGGTCATTAATTGGTTCTGGACGTCAGGTTGAGTTTCAAAAAGGTTGAGTTCCAAACTCCCATAAGGGGTAATGTAAACTGGTTTTAACAATCGTGACGAGTACCAAGGTTTTTTTTGCTCGTACAGACATGTCGAGTTCCAAAATCGTCGTGTTTGGAGGATGAGGAGAACCAAGGTACCACTGTACAGTGAAATTTAACCAAATAATAAAAAAAAAAAAAAAAAAAAAAAAAGATTGAATACTAACAAAATGTGCCTGCTTTACAATGTCAAAAGTAGAGGACAGAACAAGTATCCTTTTATTGTAAGTGCACACCCTGGGCCCTAGTAACAATATAGAGCAAAACAGCATTTAAAACTTAACATTTATTGAATAATTTAAAAAGGTATTAAAAATTATTAAAATGTTGAAATTCTGACGAGATGTTTTAGGTAGGGAAATGAAAAATTGGAAGGACTTCCTAGTATAAGATTTGTATTGAGGAACTGGAAGAGTAGAGATAGACCCTCTATCCTCTGGTCTAAAGTGATATAATAAAGTGCTTTAGTGAACAAAGTGCATACAGTGTAGTGGAATACTAGTGAATAGCAATGACATAGGTCTGGATCTGAGGCCTATGTGTTTGCACCAGTATGTATACCACTAGTTAAACAAAAGTGACTAGTGCTTATGGTAATAAATAAGAGAATTGCACTTAAATATATTGCACCTTCTTGTGATTTATATTGCTTTGGCATAAAGTGTATAGTGCCAATATTGGTCCAATAAATAAATAAATAAACATAATAAAGTTGGATACAATTAATATAGTGTCAATGCTGAGGGTATCAATACTGTTGTATTGTCCTATATTATGAGGGAGGTCCTTCCATTACTGGAATAGTATAATTGTATATTCCCCTACACTATCTGAGGAGCCAAGATGTCCAATTACTTCCACATTATAATATTGCTTTGGTATTCATTCTTAGTGTTTCTCATTTAAATGTGGCAAGTATTTTTTGGGGGATTCTTTGGGAAATCAATCTGTGTTTGCCCGAGCACCTCAGCTCCAAACAAACTACCGCGCGTCGCCTATGCGTCTACGTGTGACGTCATAGAGCGGCGTCGCGACGTTGTACGTGCAACCCGACGCACGTTTCTAAGAAATCCTTAGAAACGTGCGTCGGGTTGCACGTACAACGTCGCGACGCCGCTCTATGACGTCACACGTAGACGCATAGGCGACGCGCGGTAGTTTGTTTGGAGCTGAGGTGCTCGGGCAAACACAGATTGATTTCCCAAAGAATCCCCCAAAAAATACTTGCCACATTTAAATGAGAAACACTAAGAATGAATACCAAAGCAATATTATAATGTGGAAGTAATTGGACATCTTGGCTCCTCAGATAGTGTAGGGGAATATACAATTATACTATTCCAGTAATGGAAGGACCTCCCTCATAATATAGGACAATACAACAGTATTGATACCCTCAGCATTGACACTATATTAATTGTATCCAACTTTATTATGTTTATTTATTTATTTATTGGACCAATATTGGCACTATACACTTTATGCCAAAGCAATATAAATCACAAGAAGGTGCAATATATTTAAGTGCAATTCTCTTATTTATTACCATAAGCACTAGTCACTTTTGTTTAACTAGTGGTATACATACTGGTGCAAACACATAGGCCTCAGATCCAGACCTATGTCATTGCTATTCACTAGTATTCCACTACACTGTATGCACTTTGTTCACTAAAGCACTTTATTATATCACTTTAGACCAGAGGATAGAGGGTCTATCTCTACTCTTCCAGTTCCTCAATACAAATCTTATACTAGGAAGTCCTTCCAATTTTTCATTTCCCTACCTAAAACATCTCGTCAGAATTTCAACATTTTAATAATTTTTAATACCTTTTTAAATTATTCAATAAATGTTAAGTTTTAAATGCTGTTTTGCTCTATATTGTTACTAGGGCCCAGGGTGTGCACTTACAATAAAAGGATACTTGTTCTGTCCTCTACTTTTTGCTATTTAGTCAATTATATCCTAAAGTAGCACCCCTTGCTTCTATCCCAGAATCTTTTTAATACCTTGAGCCACCTATCTCTCTCATTCTGTACTGCTTTACAATGTCCCTTTAAATTAAGAAGACACGGGGACCTGCTATCCAAATGTCACTTTTCTTTTAACTAAGAATATCAGTAATTTGTTATTTAGGAAAAAAAAGTATCCCAGAGGGGCTTTGTCCAGAGCTTTCTAAAAGCTAACTTGCCTACAGAATACCTGTAGGAGACGGAGTCTAAATCTCAGTCTCCAAAGCAAAGCGAACGGTATCCACTAATGTAAACACGTGGGTGAAGGGGTAAAAAAAAAAAAAAAAAACTAATGAAGGGTGTTTATGGCCCCCTATAAGCCAGGGTGTCACCCAGGATTCCCCCTTAAAAAACACTATGGGATGTCTAAGCCTAACCATGGGGGTCCCTATGGATCCACATGGCAACTGACTTTACCTATGGTGGATTTAGGGACCCCCATGGTAAGCGGTTAGGTTTTGGTTCCATTTGGTTAAGGTGCCATAGGGTCCCCATGGTAGGAGGTTAGGCTTTGATGCCACTGGGGTCCATGGGGACCTCAGTGGTAAAGCAGATGATTTTAGGTTTCATGGGGATACATAACGGGGGATACTCTGGCTCAGAGGTAGCAGGTATTAAAAGGGGTTAGCAGGGATGCCCTGGCGATAGCTCCTTCATAATGTAAGACTGGAAGCTTCCAGGCTTCTTGTACGCATTTTTGTGCCTACAGTAGGTTGAAAATATGCGTATGTTTTTGTTTGTTTTAATTTCTGGAATTTAGACAGCCTTTAAAATGAGCTTCACCAATTTTGGATATCGCTACAGGAGATATGTGATAGTGATTTTTAAAATACTTATAAGACAGGCACTAGGGTCATAGGACATTAGAGGCATTTTGAACATTTGGATGGCATTTCTTGAAGGTTAGATTTACGTGTGAACTTCACGCTGATATTTTTCTTACTGGAGCCATGAAATAAAGTTGTTGTTTTTTCCGATTCAATTAGAGCATGCTCTATCTGCTAATCTCCCATGACTGCATGAGCTAATTTATGACCAGAACAAGAGAACAGTTTTCTGCCCAAAATAGCAATATTCAATACCAATCAAAAAACACTAATTTTTATGTATAACCAATTGCAAATATTCTTATTTGTAGATCAAAATGTAAATGTTTCCCATAATTGAGACTTTTGTTGTGCCCTCTTAATAAATTCAATCCACAGAAGACATATAGCAGTAAACATAATGATCTACAAATTGCAAAAAAGGTTTATGAATTGCTAACCCAAAACTGTGCTTCTGTTTTTCATTGGCAGTGCTAAAACAACGTAATCAACATTTTTATGAGATACAATCCCTATGTTGGCACAAAATGTTCAAAGAACTTATTTAAGTCTAGCAAAATTGATGAATCACTCAAAAAATATTGTAAACAAGTAGGCTACATAATAGTACAAAATAGAGTAGCAAGCACTACCGGTCATCAAATTATTATGCCAATTACATTTTGGAGTAATAGTACAATGTTTCTGAGCATATGTGGCACAAATAGTCTAAACAGTATAGTATATTATTTTATGTTTAAACTGTATTATCTTTCTTCCAACTCTATAATCATATGAACAATTAGCATGGACAAAACGCTTTCTTTCGGAGTAGTTAAGAGTATACACAGAGGATATTGTGGAAAACAACATTGAAGTAAAAAAAATATGCAGACAGAAACAAATCTGTCATAGAGGGGGGAAAGGGTCATAGATATCAAAAGTATATAGTAAGTACTAAAATATAATGTTTTCAAGTTAAATGTTAATTATGTTTACAACATGTCCAATGATTGCTACCCATGTTAACAAAGAACTATATAAAATGAAACTGAAATATTTCCAAGTCAATAGCTTTTGTAAATAGTTGGGTGTTGCTCGCTGGTTTATGTGAGACAAAAATAAGTTTGCTTAGAAAAATCTATGTCAGAGAGACTAAATCACACCTAACATTGCTAACTCCTAAGTATGATTGTAATAGGCCCTTGATTCCTTCTGTAGAAGTAGATACACCTGTATTAAGTTTTGTGTAGTTATTGTACCCCTTGTACCTGAAGTGGAAACATTGGAACTTTATAAAGATAACAACAACCTTGTACAAACATCCTTGTTAACACCGCTTTGTCTTTGCAAAAATAACAGTAGCTTGTTGTACTTTTAGAAGTTTGTTTTTCCTTGTTATGGGACAATGGTGACGTTTTTTTTCCAAAGCTGCTGTTTTAAAATCAATGAGATCTTTAGGTTCAATGGGATAACATAGTACTAGTAAGAAAGCTATAAAGAAAACGGTCTTATAAATGTGATTGTGACAAAGCAGGAACGAACAACAGAATGCCCCAGCGCCTGTTTACAATAATACTAGCAATCAGAGAAGAGTTTATGTATAATTACTCTGAATGTCCCTGCCTCTCCAACCTATTAGAGAAGTCATACTCATCAAAAAACAGCCTGTCCTTAAGATCTTTTCTGTTAGTCCCCAGGGAGATAGAGGGATGAGGAGTAAGGTGAGAAAGAGAAGAATGTCATTTTAAATTGGTTACTGCCACAAGTACACTCTTGTGCTTGGAAGGATTCTCCATTTAAAGTGTTACTGATAAGGGTTGTATTTATTATCATTTATAAAGTACCAGAGCTATATATAAAAGGGAACAATACATTGAATACAGTGGATATGTTTCACAATACAATAACACATGTGGATACAAAACGTCCCTGCACCAAACAGCTTACATTCAAAAGGAGATGTTGGACAAGTCATAGTATAGCGCTACGGAATATGTTGGCGCGATATAAGATAATAATAAATAGTAAAGGATGGAGTGGTAAATTATAGGCTTCTCAGAAAATGTAGGTTTTTAAAGAATGCTTAAAGCTCTCAATCACTAGGGCAGAGTCTAACACTGAAGTAGGGAGTCTATTGACACTTTGAAATTAAGGTGTACTCTATTTAAATCCATGCAAAACGTAATAAGATTATGCCATGCCAGGCATATCAGCATGAATGCCAACATGTACTGTGACATACTGAAGCAGAGCCGCAGGGCAGTATTCCAACATGATAACTGCCCCCAAACACACCTCCAAGACGACCACTGCTTTGCTAAAGAAGCTGAAGGTAAAGGCGATGGACTGGACAGGGCATGTCATGAACCTAAACCCTATTGAGCATGTGTGGGGGAGTGCAAGGTCTAACACCCACCAGCTCCGTGATGTCAACATAGAGGAGTGGAAAAGGACTCCAGTGGCAACCTGTGAAGCTCTGTGAACTCCAAGCCAATGAGTGTTAAGGGAGTGCTGGAAAATAATGGTGGCCACACAAAATATTGACACTTTATTTACAGAAATGTGAGGGGTGTACTCACTTTTGTAAAATACTGTATATAGGTGTACTAAAGGCACACTGTCACTAAGCCCATCCCCCCCAGAGTGTGTATGTATGTGTGTGCATATATTTATGTATATGTGACTTGCCCATCAGAAATGACGGAGCAATAACATTTTAAGCCATGGCAATGCTGTTTTCCACACAATGTCAAGCTTTTTGTAGTGTGAGGACCTTTGGCGCTCATTGTGAGCCTCCCCTCTGGTGTACTTTTGCTCCTCTGAGCACCTTCGGCACTCATCACAAAGACACATATGTCTATATTTTTTTTAAATAATAATCAATTAATTAGTTAATAAATGAATATACTTTACCTGTTTTTAATTAATATATCCAGCAATCAATAGCCTGAAGAGCTAACAATCTCATTGATAATTTTCAGTTGGACTATTGCTGGCCTGAGGAGATAGTGTTATGAATGTGCCAACTGTGTATTAGAAATAGGCTGCGTGTATTAGAAATTTGCATTTCACCTCACTCCCAGACGTCCTGGCTGTTCCCCCGTGCTGTGTGTGATGGTTTTGTTGTATTTTATTTTGTATTTTTAGTGTGTTTCGTGTTCTTTGCTTTGCGCGGTTTGGCCGTTAATTTCATATCTCTTTTTTTTTTTTTTCTAAGTCCTGCGTTCGTCAATTGCTTGCAGCCTAAGGCGATCCCGCATTTTCTAAGTGTTTGGAGGCTAAGTCCCGCGTATTTCATTGCCTCCACTGATCAGCTCACAGACGATGGGCGCCTTTGGCGCTCATCGTCTAAGTGCGTCGAGACACTGTCACTAAGCCCATTCCCTCCAGTACATATTATATCACTGCAATAAAGATATACTGTCCCTCCAGGATCCCCAGTGCACCCCTCTTCAAATCTCTCCATCATACAGTTATGTTAGATCAACACTGTCCCTTGAGGCTCTCCAATACATATTATATAGATGTATTAGAGGCACACTGTCCCTCCAGGCGCCCCAGTACATATCATATAGATGTATTAGGAGGTACACTGTCCACCCAGGCTCCCCAGTACATATAATATAGATGTATTAGGAGGTACACTGTCCACCCAGGCTCCCCAGTACATATAATATAGATGTATTAGGAGGTACACTGTCCACCCAGTACATATAATATAGATGTATTAGGAGGTACACTGTCCACCCAGTACATATAATATAGATGTATTAGGAGGTACACTGTCCACCCAGTACATATAATATAGATGTATTAGGAGGTACACTGTCCACCCAGTACATATAATATAGATGTATTAGGAGGTACACTGTCCACCCAGTACATATAATATAGATGTATTAGGAGGTACACTGTCCACCCAGTACATATAATATAGATGTATTAGGAGGTACACTGTCCACCCAGTACATATAATATAGATGTATTAGGAGGTACACTGTCCACCCAGTACATATAATATAGATGTATTAGGAGGTACACTGTCCACCCAGTACATATAATATAGATGTATTAGGAGGTACACTGTCCACCCAGTACATATAATATAGATGTATTAGGAGGTACACTGTCCACCCAGTACATATAATATAGATGTATTAGGAGGTACACTGTCCACCCAGTACATATAATATAGATGTATTAGGAGGTACACTGTCCACTCAGGCTCCCCAGTAAATATCATATATATGTATTAGGAGGTGCACTGTCCCTCCAGGCTCCCCAGTACATATAATATAGATGTATTAGGAGGTGCACTGTCCCTCCAGGCTCCCCAGTACATATTATATAGATGTATTAGGAGGTGCACTGTCCACCCAGGCTCCCCAGTACATATCATATAGATGTATTAGAGGCACACTGTCCCTCCAGGCTCCCCAGTACACCCCTCTTCCTCACTCTCCCTCCTCTCCCAGCCAGGCCTCACCGTCTGCCTCAGTGGATGATACGAACGTGAAGTCCCCGGGGTTGGGGCTGTTGTTGTTGAGCAGTACTGGGCCCGGCGGCTGCATCTTCCTGCTACTCCGGGTGACGGTGATGACGTCTCTTGATCACAACTAACTCTCCGACGTGGAGAGTGAGGGCGCAGTGACGTCACAAGGCCCCCCTGCGTCCCGCCCCTTTTGTGACGTCACCGTGAACAAACCACTTTATTGAAGCCGCCGCTTAGGTACGGCCAGCCAGTATAAACACAGGCAAATGCAATGCGGAAGGGTATCCCAGTTGGTGACTGGACGCTTCTTACATAACGCGGACATACGGGTGCTTTCAGGCCTGTCAGTCTCCTGCTACGCCTTATCATTGTCAGTTGTCAATAAAGTTTTTCTTGTCCAATAAAGACCTCACAGTAGTCATTTGAGGTGAATAAGAGTAGTGCAGTCATAAAAACATGGTCCTTCGCATGAAAAAATACCAAAATAAACATTATGAAACTCACCCTAACGTTTAGTAAATCCCTTGCATTTGCAAGCAGTTGATTTTGAGAGTTAACATCCCTGAAAATCCCTGCTAACATTAGGGTAAAATTCATTTGTTTTGGCCAACCGCAGGCAGTTATAAAATTGTTTCAATCTGTGATGGCAGTTTGTGCAGGAAGGCATCATGGGATGTGTAGTACACTGTAGAAATAAGCAATTAGGAGCTCAGACATTGCTCTGTAGATCTCCGCACTGTGCTGCTAGTTTGAACATTAGTAAAAGGTTAAAAACTGTACGCAAATGCAGTGCTTCTATTGGTAGGTACACTGTGCCTATGTGAGCAGCTCTGGGGGTGTGGAAACCATTTTACTTTTTCAAATTAAGGTCAGAGCACAAAAAATACTCAGAGGTTTAACTACTCTTGGGGTCCTGTGTCAGCCAATGACATCTACAGACATATGTATGTTCTCTGCACGTCCTGATAGTTTGAATTAAATTTAAGCAGATTTAAAGGTATATCTAAATTTCCCTGTTTGTACCTTTTTCTAATCTAGCATATACTGCTTATATCAGAAACACATTACATTGAGTCATTCTATACATATACAGCTTTCTTTTATTTATGCAGAGATCTGCAGATTAGTGTCTGGCTCCTCCTACTTCCTTCTACAGGGAGACTACACATCTCATTATTTCTTCCTGCCCAAACTGCCATCCTATCATTGTTACATTGTATTAACATTTATTAGCTGCCTGTGATTGGCCAAAACAAATTATGAATTATATGCTAATTTTGACAGGGATTTTCAGGGGTGTTAACTCACAAAAGCTGTTGCTTGAACTTAAGAGATTTAGCAAACATGAGAGTGAGTTTGTTTATTTTGGTATTTTTCCATGCAAGAAAATGTTTTTCATACACTGATTCTCCTCTATCAGATGCATTCATAATTCAGGAAACTTAGATAAGCCGGACCTATCCTCTTATGGTAGCGCAGCACAGACAGCATGCAATGGCGATGAGCATCCACTAGATGGCTCTGCCAATGTTCCGTGCCATATCATAGAGACAAGGCTTAGGTAAACTGTTAGGGTTTGGCTTAAGGTTAGTTCAAGGGTTAGGCTAACATTATAAGCTTAGAACTTCTCTCACATATCGACAGGGCTGCAAAATATCGGCAGTGTTATCTAGCATTTGGAGCAGACACCATAACAGGATAGATCTGATAAGCCTTTAATATTTGTATGTAAAAATAAATGTTGTAATGTTGAAAATGTGCTCTTTTAAATGCATTCAATGTCCATTTAACTCTCGTAAAACTCAACAAAAAGGCTGCTCTTATTGAAGGGAAACTATAAATGCAGGAGTCTCCTGACTCAATTGCGATTTTGCCAATTGAATAGTGCTCTATATAAGCACAGAGCATATTTTATTCAGAAGTTTTTAGTTAGTGAAGACCTTGCTTTTGGACAGAAGTTCATTAACTAAAAACTCCTGTAAAAAAAATATGCTCTGTGCTTATATAGAGCCCTATTCAATTGGCCAAATCGCAATTGAATGAGGCCCATTGTGTTGCCAATGTTCAGAGTACTACAGTTCCTCTCAGTAAAGCATAATGTGCCATGAGCAATAAACAGATTGAGAACCACTGCCTTGGCAATTAAATCAGTTAAATGGAAATTAACAGCATTTTTTTTTGTTTATTGCATCTAAAAGAGGGTATTTGATAATGCGCTTCTGTAAGTTTTCTTTTTTCAAATAGAAACTCTCAAAGCAGAAGATAATAAATGTAATGTTTACCTGATCAGTGCGCTTGCACCTGTCAGTCAATGAACAGTCATATAGGACACGGGTAGATGTTTTCTCACCAAGGGAACAAGCTTTATAGGAGAGAGTTTTAGTCCTCTGAGTAGTAAGCCCTCACCGACCCGATACACAGAGGTTATTATAATAAACACAGTATATTATAAATGACAGGTGTGCCAGAGTTATTCAACATGTTTATGTGAGACACAGACTCTGCAAAGCTCTTTCCCAGTAGGACTGCACTGGTTAACTTTCTACTCAGTTAAATAGTTGCACATGGGCAGCCCCAATTTAAGACTGTTCCTGGAGTAAGGGAGGGACTGCTTGCTAATGGACTGATTGTTTGCTGTTTTGTCTGACCTGAAGAAAGACACAAGCAGTGAGACAGGAGCCTGCAGCTTATGACCACCTGCAATAGAGAGGAGACCTGAAAGTCTAAAGAGCATACAGACCAGTGATTTTTAATAAACTATTGGTCTATTTATTTTTCTCCTCCCAGGTTTAGCTGGATAAGAGCTGGTTACTGAGGAAACTGTTTATTGTTTAATGTGGTGCTTCAGTGGAAGCTAGGCCTATTATTTTCTTTGATTTGTTTTGGTTTGCTATTTTTGTAGCACTGTTTATATTTTAGTAAAACTTGGAAAAGTATACAGCCCTTTGTATTGTGTTCCTCCATCAAAGTGCCTGAAACACAGACACAAACCCAAAGGACACTGGTAAATTGTCACAACAGTGTTTAGATTGAATAACTGGAGTAACTACAACTACAATTATATTCTGATATATTTAATTAGACATAAGCTAGAAAATATTTATATTTAGTACATAAAAAAGAAAACAATAGCCTTTTTACTTAATGCATATGGCTGCTGTTAACAGTGGATTATATCAATAAGCTTTTGAAGTAATATACAAGCCATAGCACAGTCATATTTCTTGTTTCATAATTTAACTTGACACAGTTTTTGTAAGTACATTGGTGGATCAAGTGAATGGAGAGAGCAAAAAAAAGAATAGGGACAATGAAAGGGGAACTAAGAGGAGAAATGAGTGGGATAGAGTTGGGGCGAGAGAGAGGAGAGATGAGGAAGATGAGATGGGGGAAATGAGAAGGGGTAAGAGAAATGGTACGATAATGAGATCAGAAAATTGGAAAGTAAAAGGGGGAAAGCAGAGAGAGAAACAAGTGTAATGGAAACAAGGGGATGGAGAAAGGAGAGGGAAAGAGGATAGCCAGAGAAAATGTGGGTGAAAGTAATAGAGAGAAAAGGGGAGAAGAGAGAAAGGAGGAGAGAGAGAATGTGGGGGAGAGGAGAAAGTTAGAAACAAGAAGAGCAAGAATGGGGAGGGAGAGATGAAGGATTAATGGGAGGGAAGGAGTGAGGACGAGATAGAGCAGGGAAGTAAAGGGGCAGAGAAAAGGAAGGACAGAGAAAAAACTGAGAAAGAAGAAGGAGAGAGAGAAAGAGAGGAAAGGGGAGGAGAAAGGAGATAGGAAGAGATGACATGGAGCAATAGGGGAAAATTGTGGCTCGGGGAAGGACCTGGAGGGGCTGTGGGCCAGAGAGGACAGTTGGAAGATATAGGGGGCATGAGAGGGCCACAGGGACTAGATAGGCTTCTGGGGACCAGAGTGGGCCACAAGGGTTCACACAGGCTTTCTTGGTCCCTAGAGAGCCACCAAGGACCACAGGGACCTAGAGGGGGCTGCTGGGGGCCAGAAAGGGGTATGTGAGAACCAGGTAGAGCTTCGAGTCCCCTCTAGGGGTAAAGACCCTGATGCAACTGCACTGGCTGAACCAGTGGTGTTTAAAGTTCTACACTTTCTTAATCTAAATTAATATGGAGCATAGCAATAGCTCAGTACTTTCTAGGCCTGTAGCATTCATCTGACTCAATGCAATAGACCCCATCCCAACATAATCATTTTAAATATCCAATTACATTTCCACATACTCACTTTCTTTAGCGCAATCTCAATATACTCATTTTCATCCATATCTACTAGAACATGACTACTTCCCATTTTACCTTCAAATGTAAGTAACAGTCTTAGTTACAACTGTGAAGAAACTAACCCCTACTGTTGTAGTCTTTGTCATGGCTTGCTGGAAGCAACATTATTGAGGCTTTGAAAAGACAGATACATCATATAAAGCCAATAATAATACCACAGATCAGCATTATCCATTGCAACACTTTAGTACCCAATTTTCCTAGCCAATTGGAAATCCAAGTCCATTGGCCACTCATCTATTCATTATCGGTTTTATTTAGTGTCATGCACAGGGCCTGACTGGAGTGTTTTACACTATGGCCTGGGCCTGAATGGCAAGAGTTACCCTGTTTTTATTATTATGGTTATGTATTTCTCAGTGCTTATGGTTAAAATATGATTACACTGTTATACTGTACGTATGTTGGTTTATGTATTCTGTTTTATGTTATAGGAATTGTTGTAAAAAAACATATTAGATATTATGCAGGCTATTGCATCAGCCAGGCACCCAAGACCGTAGTCTCTTAGATAATCCTTGTACACACACTTCAAGATTACAGCAAATAGTTATCGTTAATACAATCACCAGGATGAGATTAAGACCTGATCTCATCAGATGTACAGGGTTTCTTAGTAAGCAGGGGCAGCCTATTATGTTTCAGTGTTGTTATCTGGGGATAACTTACTCACCCCCACCCAAATATAATCACCAGCATAAGATTAAGGCCTGACCTGATCAGATGTACAGGGTTTCCTAGTAAGCAGGGGCAGCCTATTATTTAGAGATGGGCCTTACTATGATTGGCCAGCCTGTGTGCCAAAAAATTATATAAAATGAGACAGTTAATAAACATATGACAGTTGTTTCTGTACTTACATAAACAAGGTGTAAGTGTCAGTCTGTGAACTAATGATAATTCTAAGGGATTATATGAAGTTCATGAGATCCTGACCTGTGGAAGCAAGTTCCTGTGCATGGTTCCTGTGTTTGGTCCATCTTCTGCTATCAGAGGTGTACAAGGACCGCACAATTCAGCTGGATAGGTTTGAACCAGGTTCTTACCAAGTCCAATTGAAGTAGCAGATCGTGGCAATTGGCTGGCAGTCGTGGGACCTCTATTGAATACAGCAAGATGGCAACTCACAAGGACATGATGGAGCTGAGACCAGAGAAAATGCTTTCATATTGAAGCATGGATCAGCAGAGGACTGTCCTGGGACAGTGGGTGAGGGGAGGGGTATGCAATGGCCCTTTCCAGCTCCTGTGGATGGGGAATGCTCATCCCCAGTGGAGGCAGAATTTTTTTTTTATCCTTGGAATAAACTGTCAAGAAACAGCGCTTCTAAACCAATGGAGGCCAGGTCACAATCTAATTGAATGGCTGGAGGACCTGGTGGTGCAGGAAAGTGACTTAGAGGACCAGTATGCAGCCTAGATGGGAGAGGTTTGAATCCCTAGTGTGGAGCTCTATTTGTCAGTAAAGCTGAAGGAGGCATTCTGGGAGCTGACATATGGCCCTCTGAATTTTGGGCACTGCAAAGCTTACAATGGATGTGCTCAAGAGACGTTGTATCTCTCTGGGGGGAGCCCAATGGTCGGATAAGGAGTTTTCAGTGATGCATTGATCCCGCAGGAATTATAACTGGAAGCAGTCTATCTGGTCCTACTGGATGAAGAATCCCTAAGGGGTTTTGGCCACCCAGTTGGGAGGAGTCCTGCCAGTCATGCATGGAGGAGAGTCACCTTGCAGAGACAAAGGGGACCCAGCAAATTTTTTCCACATCTGGATCAGAGGGAAACTGTTTAGACTTTGGTACAACAGTGGACTTGCCCTCGGAGGACCATAACAATTGTCAAGAGGTCCGGGGAGAGGGTGGCATGGACTGTGGGGATAATTCTGGCCTCATGAATGTTAAAATTAGCAGTGGCTTGACCTGGAGGAGGAAGAACTAGTCCCTAGCTTTAGGCGGCTGAGCCTTGCCAATTTAGAGGCATGGGGACAGGGCCTAACCACAGCAGTGCCAGGCCCAGGGGAAGACCTGGGGAAAATCTACCCTGCTCCTATAGTCAGGGAAGAACCAAATGAGCACTGAGCCCTACCAATGGAATGTAAGCTTAATGGGGAGGTTCCTTGGATATCCATTGTCCAGGAGCCAGCCACAGACCCTGGAGCAGAAACGGCAAGCAGCCTTGCTCTCCAGACTGTGCACGAGGCAGTAACAGCTGGTACTCAAGGACTGCCTTCATCCACATGGAGAGAGCCAGGAGATTTTTCCCAAAGGATCCAGGAACTAAAGATCCAGAAGAAGGTGAGAGCTGTGCCCAGACGGTGGTTTCTGAAGAAGGGGGCTTGGAGACAGTGAGCACAATGCAGCCCCATGGAGTAGAGATCCCAGACAAGGCTATCAGGAGGAGTACAGACGTTTTCCCTAATCGAGGGGGAAAGAAGGGGCATTGGCCCTGGCTTTTGGGGGGTGGAATAGGGATAATACCTGATGAGCAGTTACTGGAACTGGCTAGGCCCCTGGGACCACTTGAATTTTGTAAACTAGAAAGCCCTTTAAATTCCCCGGGACTCAAACACTGGACAGGGGAAGTAGCAGGAGTGGGGAGGGCCCCCTAGGCCCACTGACGGTTGTAAATACCACCAGCTGTTTGTACTGGCTTGGTTGGGCGGGATGGGGCCCCAGGATTACCCCAGAGTGTGATTTGTCACCTGGCCTCCCTACATTGACTCCCCTGCAGCTGCCCAAAGACACTGTTGGTGTACCTTTAACACTGAAAAGGAGGGGCCACTGGCTAGGCTTTTTGGGAGAGGGGTTGGCTACTGAACTACCACAGCTTATGCCAGAACTGCCCATTACTCCAGCATGGATGACACCAGAGAATGTCACTAGACCACTAGAAAGTTGTGCTCCTCAATTTTATACATGGGACTGAGTACCGTTCCAGAGTCAGCAGGTCATGAGGTCTCCCTGGCCTGGAAGGAGAGGGATTTGCTCGGGAAGGAGAATAAGTTTTTGCTGGACCTACTAGCCTGGATGTACTGTTTCCCCTGGACTGCCTTGCAGGGTCCTCCGGTACAGTCATCTTGATGCCGCAACATGCTGCCCATCACCTGATGGAGATAATAGGCAGGATGATGCATTGACAAAGGAAGGGGCAGTTGTTATGCCCAGGTCCTGACTGGACTCTTTTACACTATGGTCTGGGCCTGGGCTGGCAAGAAGTTACCGTTTCTTATTATGATTATGTATTTCTTAGTGCTTATGGTTAAAATATGATTACACTGTTATACTGTATGTATCTTGGTTTATGTTCTGTATAGTTTAGAATGCCAGGGTACTTGTTGTCATGCCCAGAGTCTAGAGAGTTTGCAAGAATTATGTGTCTAGGCCTGAGATGACCAGTTCCTGTCATGTGCAATCCAGTGGGACTTCTATTGTTTATAATTGGGTACAAATTATGTATTATGTTATAAGGATTGTTGTAAATAACATATTATATATACTGCAGGCTATTTCATCGGCCAGTGGCCAAGACCGTAGTCTCATAGATAATCCTTAAACAAACACAGAGGTCTTGGGCAGATAAGCAGATGGTCTGAGTGTTTACAGCAAGTGGTTTTAGTTAATATAATCACCATGATAAGCTTAAGGGCCTGATGTCATCAGATGTACATGGTTTCCCAGTAGGCAGGGGCATCCTATTGCTAATTGGTCTCTTCTATGTACCTAAGGATGGGGTTACTGTGATTGGCCAGCCTGTGGCTAGGAAAACTGTATATATCTTGCTAGTTCTGATTAAAGAGTGAGTCCTGATTTTTCCACATAAACAAGTGTGGAACTATTTATTGTGTGTCTGTATCCTCTGCACATATTTGTCGGTGTGGTCCCTATCCTGGCTCCATCTTCTGTGCCAAAGGTAGTAAGAACTACATGGTCATGCCGGGGTAGGCTTGAACTAGGTTCTTGTCAAGCCCCATTGAAGAAGCAGGTAGTGACACCGCCCTTTCAGTGAAACAAAATATTCTCCATCCCCTGCCTAGAGGCAGCCACTAATAGGTATTATTCCCACAAATTAAATAAGTCCTATTTATGGTGATCAGTCCTTCGGCTGTGGGTAAATAACGGCATTTAGGGTAGTAGATCAGGTATTCCTATAGGGTAGAGGTTTTGGGAGGTAATGTTTTTGGAGTTAAGCCAAGTTGTATTACAGTTGCTTTTTACCACATTAGTGGGTTGCAAAAACACATGCTTGGTAACTTAGGTGTGCCCAGATGGTGGGAGTTTGCACACCCTGGGTATTATGGTGTTTTCCACTGTTATAAATGCAAAAAAAGGAAGGAGCTGATGCAGCCAAATGGTTTCACGAGTTAGGAATATTTGAAGCCCTTGTCTTTGTCAATTTTGTTGCTTTTGGCATCTCCAAAGGTGAGATTAGTCTGATATGACATGACTTGAAAGGGGCCCTTCATCTTGGTTGGAGGGCAGTTTGACAAGGACCAAATCATCTGGCTGGATGTAGTGGCAAGGAGTGTTTGGAGATGGAGTTAAGGCTACTTTGAACTGTGAATCTGAAGGCCATGGAAATACTTGGAAGTCTTTGTCGTGCTACTCCAATCACTCCAGGACAAGTCTGCTCAAATAGCATGTTGCATTGTCCTGCTGTTCTCATCGGTTTCGCTTCTGACACGTCAATCTCCATCCAGTCGATGGAGCAGAAAACATGACTCATCAGAGAAGGCAAACCTTTGCCAATGAGAAGAGGTCCATTTTTGGTACTGCCGTGCACATTGAAGCTGTTTCTGATGATGAATCCTCATTAGCATGGTTGCAGTGACCAGCCGTTTGCTTCGTAGCCCCATACACAACAGGGTTGGCTGCACTGTAATTTTAGACACACGTCTGGTAGCCCCCTTGTTCGTTTGGACAATAAATTGTAGCTTGGCTATTTGCCCTCACACACCTTCACAGCCGAAGTTCACCTCTGGCATGTGGTGATCAGCAGTTTCAATGCCGTTTATTTGCAATGGTGCCATTTGTCCTGTCGAGTTACACTTAAACCACAGCAGTACACAAATAGTTCACAAACTGCGCTGTTTCAGAAATAATGCTACCCTTGGCCCGAAAACCAATGATCATCCCCTTTTGCAAAGTCTGATAAATAGCACATTTTACCTACAGTATGACAGCGATGGTTGATTTGTGTGCAGAATGCGTACATGTCACCTTATATACCCACCAAGCCAGCTCACAACACAAGCTATGCGATGCTGATGTCAAAAGTAGGCGGTTGTCATAATAGTGTGACTCAATTATATATATATATATATATATATATATATATATATATATATATATATACATGTCATATACAGTATATGTTTATGTCTAATTAGTTAGAGTTTCCTGCATGCAAGGCACTGGTTCTATTTTTAAAGAGGATAGCCAGGTTTGTCAGCTTTATTCTGCTTTGAGCGCCAAAAACATAATTAGATCCCTAAGGCAAAAATGTATTTATTTTTATTTGAGCAAGAATAGCTGAAGAGGAAAAATTACAAGTACTGCCTAATGATTTAATATCCTAAATCATTTTTATACGTATACACTTAATGAAGATTATTACTTAAGGCACTACATCAAAGTTACACAATCAGCTGTTTTGAGATTTTTTTAATTACTCCACACCAGACACATTTTCACACATTTACCACTTTATTTCAGCTTATACACAGCACCTTTCTCTTTCCATGCTATATTAATTACTGAATTTATTTTTTCTCTCCAGAATAATACAATGGAGCACACTGTTACTAAAATAATTTTAGTTTGATAATCATTAACATAGGAACCAAATATATATATATACTAGCGACTCGCCCGTCAAAAAATTACGGTCAATAAAATTTGAAGCCATGACAATGCTGTTTGGCACACAATGTTAAGCTTTTGATACTCTAAAGACATTCAGCGCTCATTGCGAGCCTCGTGCTGAGCGCACTCATTGCGAGCCTCTCCTTGCT
Organism: Discoglossus pictus; assembly: GCA_027410445.1. Lineage (NCBI taxonomy): Eukaryota > Metazoa > Chordata > Amphibia > Anura > Alytidae > Discoglossus > Discoglossus pictus. The sequence continues at coordinate 113,328,683 of CM050165.1, read as the reverse complement.
TGTCCTTTGGCTCCTCTGTATATACTAATACTAATTCATGAATGAATTGAATAATAAATTAATATAGTTTACCTTTTTCTAATTAATATATGTAACAATCAATAGCCTGAAGAGGTAACAATCTCTTTTTATTGTCCTGCAGCATATAATGTCCAGTTGGACTGTTGCTCGCCTGAGGACATAGTTTTATGAATGTCCCAACTGTGCATTAGAAATAGGCTGCATGTGCGAGGGCAAACCGTTGGTTTATTTGTGTAAAGCGCTACTTTAGATGCGTAATGGTGTTAGTTGCAAGTAAGGATTGTAAAATAGCGTTGTTTGTCTATGTTCTACGTGGTTCTCGAGCATTTGCCGCCCTTTATAATAGTGTATTTTGTAGCTTGTACGTTCCTGTGGGAAAGTGCTACGCAGTTGGCGGTGTTTTGCGCGGTCCATGGTGGTGTTGCCTCGTTTTCATTTTGTTTGGCCACCATTTTTTTTCTTGCTTAGCCGATTTTTGAGTGCCAAAACGCACCAAAAATCTACTTAAATTTGCGTTCCACCTCACTCCCAGACGTCCTTTTTTTCTAAGTCCCGCATCTTGTATTTTTTTTTTTTCTAAGTCCCGCTTTTATCAACTGCTTGCAACCTAAGGCGATCCCGCGTTTCCTAAGTGTTTGGAGGCTAAGTCGCGCGTGTTTCATTGCCTCCACTGCTCGCCTTCTGCGAGTTAACGGCTTGCCTGGTGTCTCATAGTTTGACAATTATAATATGTGATATATATTTGCATTAAAGCTGTGTAATACAGCATGCATAAGCTTAAAGGAAGCCATGTTTGATAATGGCTATGGATTGAAGAGTGAGGCATTTGTGGGCACATTTGCATGTCCCAGCACAGCTTCCCAGAATGCAGTGTAATAACTGTTTTTCTCTGAATTCTGAGCTGGAAGCAGGTTTTTTAACTTGCTTTAGACGTTAAAATGTGAACACAGATGTACTATTTATTTACTGTACTACTGTACGGTGGAGGGCTTCTATCGCTCTTTTGCCCACCATATTATAAATGATTGTTGTGGGGAGCTACCTACTCATAATTTCCACAACACAGGCTGAGATCCCGCTCCATGCTGATGATAGCCAGTAAGCTTGAAACAGCTGTACATGGATTGGATACTCAGCCTGTGTTTAATCCAACCTTGGCTTTGCATTAAAGCTGTGTAATACAGCATGCATAAGCTTAAAGGAAGCCATGTTCGATAATGGCTACGGTAGAAGAGCGAGGCATTTGTGGCCACATTTGCACGTCCCAGCTCAACTTCCCAGAATGCAGTGTAATAACTGTTTTTCTCGGAACTCTGAGCTGGAAGCAGGTTTTTAAACTTGCTTTAGACGTTCAAATGTGAACACAGATGTACTATTTATTTACTATATATATATATATATATATATATATATATTGTAAATAATTGAAATCCAATTTTTAGGATTTCTAGTAAATGAATTTGTTCTGGAAAATGTTACAACATGTTTATTTTAATTATTATTTTTTTCATTCCAACCTTATATGTACAGTAACCTATTTCTATATCATCCACAGTGTCTTTGATACTGTGTCACTGGACAAGGATAAAAAAAAATGTAATGTTTTAGTAAATTGTTCTAATGTATTTAAACAATGGGATGTTGTATTATGTTTTTTTAGAGAAAGGTTGCTTACACCACTTTTCCTTACTGTATTATTTATTTAGTAATTACTCTCATTTTAATCATTGTTTTGCCCTTTAGTTTCAGTATTACTGATGTGTGTATTCATCAGATTTAAAATAAATATTTATAATGGGAACTACTGTATCATGTTCTTTTATTAACCTCTTTATATCCAACCAGTTAGAATTTACTCAATTATGAAAATGTTCCCTAAAAATAAGGGAATAGTCATTCTGAAAGTCTGAAACTGTCCTAATTTTCCCTTGGATACTTTTCTTTTCCAATTCTGTTATACTTGTGTCCGGTATTGAGTTTTGTACATGACACATCACCATCATGATACATGGAAATTAACTTAGATTGTATGTTTTATTAAAAGGCCATTGTAGTGTGAAATTACCGTAAGCAAATGGTATATGAAAGTTAGGGCAGGAAAGAGAATATTGTAGGTAAGATTGTCTGTAAATAAAAAAAACGTATTTTATTATAATTCTTTAGTATGGATTTATTTTGTTAAAAGGTCGGATTTTATAATATTTGTCATAATGTATATGAGGTAAGTTAGTTACATTATGGAGCGTTTGTGCATGTGCACTATAGAGAGTAAGTATTTTTTTCTCCTATTGATGGTATGTCAAGTAGTGTGCGGTTCAGTGAATACACAAAATGAGGTAGACACTCAGATTTTGCAATAGTGAAGACCATGAAAAAGGTTGCAAAAGAGAGACTCTAGGAGAGAGATGTCCAAAAGAAAGAGTGTCACGAAGGAGGTTGAATACCCACTACTGGTAGAGAGACTAAAAGGTAGAAGTCTCCCAAGAGGGTGAGGGACCTTCTACTTGAAGAGAGACTTTAAGGGAGTGTGACACAATGGTAAGGACTTTCTAATGGAAGATAAACTGCGAGGAAGAAGCAAGTAAGAAGGTAGAGAAAGACCAATACTGGGAAAAAGAATGTATGAAGTGGAGTTCTGAAAGAGAGAGACTACCATGAAGCTGAAAGGTCAATGATAGCTACAGAATGAGGCAGTGCCTGCCTAAAGAGACTGAAAACATTTATCAACATAGTTTGCTTTAGTTTCCATATAGGTGCTTATTGTTTTCTTTGTTAATGGTGTACTTTCTGTATATGCATGCTAATTTTGTTTCTTATCAGTGATACTGTAATTTTCAGTTGTTGCTCCAACAAACATCCAACACAATTAAATGGATCAACAGGATTTGTTGTCACAGTGGTTGAAGTTTTATTCATACAGGGTTAATAGTATAAGATATCATTGATTTATGTTTAAAAGAATGACTCAATATTTTCCTACAAGGTCCTGTACAAAAATTAAATTTTTAACCCTTTAGAAATCATAAGTATGATGCTGTTGGAGGCTGGTTTGGAAACTTAAAATACTTTCTTCCAGTAGGTCTATTAATTGAAGTATTTTTCCTTGGAGACTCTCTTCCAGTAGTATGCCCCACAATCTCCTGGCATCCTTCTCCATTTCAGCCTTTCTTTAAAGCACCACTTTAGTGACCATATAAAGGACTCTCTAAAGAACAGTTAAGTAGGGCTTGATTAGAAACAAGCTTTATTACATGTTTACTGTACATATAAACAATTACTTATTGTTTTTCAATCAAACCCCTGAGCTATATAAGGTCAGGATCACTACACCCACTGAATGAAATATTGGAGTGTAATACTGGAGTGGTGCCACCCAGTGGGGAGTGGTATCTAAAATAGCATACCAGAGCTGCAGTACTTAATTCATGGCATGGAGAGATCCAGTGCTTACATAGGCTGGGGTCAGGATTGAAAAATAGTAATTCCTTATTTAAATGCACAATAAATGTTTAACAAGGGTTTATTTACTTATCAAGCCCAACCTAACTATTCTTTCTAGAACCAATCATAAGACCATTTAAGTGGTCCTTTAAGTAGTGTTTCTCATTATCTTTTGGGAGCCTCCTTTGTGATCTTTTGTCCAGTAGTGAGTCTCTTAGCTTCCTGGCATGCTTTTGACCTGGATCCTCTTGTAATACTGGGTATTTCAACCTTCTTTCTTTAATTAGTCTCACTTCAAGTAGTGTGTCCCTCTAGCTCTAGGTAGCCTCCTTTGGAATATCTCTTCTAATAGTGGGATTCCAACCTGTTCGCAGACTTTTCCAATTGAGTGTCTCATTCAGTAGTGGCATCCTTTAACTGCCAGCAGCTTCTATTAAAATATATCTTCCAGTAGTGGATCCTCAATTGCCTGTCAATCCTCCCTTGGAATATTTTTTTCCAGTATTGGGCCCTCTTCTTCCTGGCATCCTCCCTTGAAATCTGTTCCATTAGTGTCTCCTGTCAGACTTCCCTCTTGGAGTCTCTCTCCCAGTGGTGGTACACTCAATCTGTTTGCCAATAGTGGATCATTGCACCTTCTACGTTCTCTGTTGTAGGCTCTGTTGACTCTGGCTTCTCTTATGCAGATTTTCTTTCCTTGGACTCTACAGCCTCTGTAATCGGATATACCTGCAGAACCTACTAAAATAACAATGAAGTCAAACATTTGCCATCATCCATTTAAAATTACTTATTAAATATCATATATGTTTTTTATTGCATGAAACATTAGTGTTGCAATGTTTAAGATAACTTACTTAGGGCCCTATTCTATTGCCCAATTTACTCGCAAGACATTTTTCAATCAATTAGAGCCTAAACAGCAATTAAACATGCAATAATGTACTTTCAAAATATAGGAACGCATATAACTAAATTAGAATTAAATGCAGAACAGTCTCAAACCCACAATTATGCAATTAAAAAATATTTTTTTATGTTTTTTTGTGTGAAATGGATCCTGGGACTAAAGGGGTTAATACATACCATGGACCCTGCATGGACAAGAACAGTTGCTTTAATACATTTTATTGATTTCTGCGTTTCTGGATTACGAGTCCAATCGCTAAATTTACTTTTCAACACTAATTAATTTTTAGTCTCTGAGTAAAGTTTAAGTTTAAAAAACATGTTTTACTGACATCATGATGATGGTCTCATTTACTATTGGATGTGTGTTAGAAGTGCAAGTGTTTAAGAAGTAAACTACAGTCTTGCTTAAATATTGTCAGATTATATGATCACTGCTCCTGAAATCAGACTTAAAAAGTCAGGGTTTACGAGTTCAGCATTACGGTGGGAATTTGCGAGCTGCAGTCAATAGAATACATCTAAACATTTATTAAAAAATGTAAAAAAACACCCACAGCCAAGTTTGTGAGTTTGAGGCATTTGCGAGTGGTGAAGGGGCTATACCATGTAGGGTCACTCAAGTTAGGCAGGTCATACCAGAGAGGTCAGTCAAATTGTGGGTCCACTGGAGAATGAACTGGCAACCCACTCCAGTAACATTGACAAGAAAACCATATGGATGAGCACAACCAGAAACACAGACAGATGTGCCTGGCGTGCTAAGTCCATATGGTCACCAAGAGTCAGACATGACTGAAGGACTGAACAACAACAACAATAGAATATGGCCCTTACTTACTAAGGCCTTTATTCCATTAGTCTAGTGACATCTGGAGAAAAAAACCCTGCACAGAACTCCCGGGAGCTTTATTTCTGTAACTCCAGGCTGTATCACGTCAGTCCCCACACGTTTTACTCACAAATATATGCGAGTTTGGATACAGGGGTCTTCACTCTTGGGACAAATAGCATGTGAGTACAAGGAAGGGCTTGGTTTAGTGAAATATTGGAAGTCCCAACCAAATCTCTGTGGGTTTTGCACAATAGACTCACATTTTATATTCTCCAGTGCCTTATATACCTCTTACAATTCCACTTGCAGCAGCTCTTATATCACTCACATAAGCAAAGGCTGTGGATGTGCTTTTTTAGGCCATTCATTACACCACCTGCTTTATACCAGGGGGCTTTAATGATTTGTGCTACCTCTCGTTTGTAGTTAAGGTTACCATTGCAGTTTATATGTGCGGCGATGACATGTATTTTTGACAATGGATGATGTTCAAAAATCTATGCAGACTTGACAATCATAGCCTATTATATGTTTCCACATTTCTGGAAATGATAATGTTTCTTGGTTACCCATGCTTTACTTTATTGCTCTTTAAAAGCAGATTTCTGCCAGTAACAATAGCAATCCAGGCTTTTTTTCTGCCTTTACAGGTGTTTGAAGGTACATGAAGGCTTTTTGCAAATTCAAAAAATTTGGAAAGACTTCAGAGTAAGTTTGCTTGTATCTCACTGCTGGACCCATATGATAGCGATGTTCAGAAGATCAATTGGATAGGTACTCAGCTTACAATATTAAGGACATTATGAGCAATGGAAAAACATTTCATGCAAGTTAGATGCAGGTGTGTAATGTGATAACTTGGAAGTGATTTACAAATAAACTTCCCTCAGATTTTAGCTTACAAGAGCCAGTAAAATACAGTATTTTCTATAAACATCCGTTTGTGCTGTTGACTTGCATAATGTTAATGTTATGCTGACCATAACTATTGCACACGATATGGGAACAAATATGAGATATAACTATCGACTTGCCCATCAAAAATGACGGCAATAAAATTTGAAGCCTGGCAATGCTGCTTGCCACACAATGCAAGGTTCTCCCCTCTCTAACTTGTGGGCCTGCAATGAGCGCCTTCAAGCTCATTGCAAGCTTCTCCCCCCCCCCCCCCTACTTTATGGGCCTTGAGCGCCTCGGCCAACCTTGCCTGGCAATGAGAGTCTTTAGTGCTCATTACGAGCCTCTCCCCCCTCTACTTTCTGGGCCAAACGATGAGCGCCTTTCAACGTTCATTGTGAGCCCCACAATGAGCGGCTTTGCCGGTCATTGCAAGCGCCATCCAACCAGCAACCTTAGACGCTCATTGCGAGCCACTCCCCACTCTCTCCCTCCCAAGTCTCTTTGCCCCTCTCCCTCCCCCGGATTTTATTCCCCCTTATCTCCCTCCCCTGTGTCTCTCCCCCTCCCCCTGTCACGCCTGTGTCTCTTTCCCCCCCCACTCCCTCCCCTTTAACTCTCCACCTCACTCCCTCCCCTGTGTCTCTTTCCACCCTCCCCTCCCTCTTACTCCTCTTTGTCTTTCTCCCCCTCTCCCTCCTCTGTGCTCCTGTTTGCATTTACGGTTGTGAAACCATTTGCAGGCTTGGGAAATTGTTTATTTGAAAAAAAGTTACGGCTTTACGGCTGCCATTTTTCAAATATCAAATATCAAATTAGCTTGCAACCTCACTTAAATGGCCCTCTGCCTCTCCCCTGTGCTGTGTGTGAGGTTGTAAGTAATTTTTTTAATTAATTGGTGTCTTTTGGCGGTCTTGCGACTGCTTTTGAGTTTCAGACTTGAAAAAAATGTTGGCTGTTAAATCAGTAATTTTTTGGAAGCCTGTAACTCGTAAGGCGTTTTGGAGCCTCTGCCGCCCCCTCTACGCTCATTGCAGCCCCGTCAAATTCCTTTGGCGCTCATCGCCAGGCCCTCAATGAGCGCCTTAGGCACTCATTGCACATGTGCAAGCCCGTAACTTTTAACATTGCTCGACCAACACTAGCAATGACAACAACTATATATGTGATGACATTTTAAAAGTACATGCATGTCTATAGGTAAATGACTAATAAAATATTTCACAAGCAAAGACTGAAAAGAATCCAGATAGACTGGTGTGGGCATGTACCTCATAGTACTCACGTACTTGATTCAGCACTAATGTTATCACAGACATAAAGTCATAAACAGAAGATTTTATTTTAGGACTAGCGACTTGCCCGTCAAAAATGACGGCAATAAAATTTGAAGCCATGGCAATGCTGTTTGCCACACAATGTAAGGCTTTTGCTCCTGTGAGGACCTTTGGCGCTCATTGCGAGCCCCGCACTGAGCGCCTTCGTTGCTCTTTGTTTGGCTTGCAATTCGGTGCTCATTGCGAGCCTCTCCCCTAGTGTATTTCAAGTTTCCTGCTTTGCAACGATCACCTTTGGCGCTCATCGCAAAGACAGATATATAAGTACAGTGTAGAATATAACATTTATTTAGTACAGTAAATTAATAAATTAATATTAATTAATAAATGAATATACTTTACCTATTTAAATTTAATATGCAGCAATCAATATCCTGAAGAGCTAACAATCTCTTTGGATTTTCCTGCATCTGAAAATGTACAGTTGGACTGTTGATCATCTGAGGAAAAAGTGTCGGCAATGTGCCAAGTGTGCAGTGTAAATAGGCTGCGTGCGCGAGGCCAAACTGTTGGTTTAGTGGGGTAAAGCGCCATTTTAGATTCGTAATGTAATTAGTTGCAATTTAGTGTTGTAAAATGGCGGCGATTGTCTATGTGTTACGCAGCTCGCGAGCATTTTCCGTCCTTTGTAATAGAGTATTTTCTACCTTGTACGTTCTTGGGTAAGTGTTAAGCGGCTGGCGGTGTTTTGCACGGTTTAGGGTCGTGTAGCCTCGTTTTCATTTTTTTCTCGCTTAGCGGAAACTCGCCAAATTCGGCTTAAATTTGCGTGCAACCTCACTCCCAGACATCCTAGCCAAACCATTTGTTTAGTAGTGTAAAGTGGCATTTTAGAATTGTAATGTTATTATTTGCAGGTTAGTGTAAAATGGTGGATTTCTTCTATGTTTCTTCTTCTTCAGTTCACAGCATTCCCAGTAAAAGGCACAACTCTGTCCTTATCACTACCCAAGGCTTTTTCTTACCGTAAAGCATTTAAAAAGGCAGTGGAGGAATAACCATACCCTTAATTATTTACTAATATTCAAATAACACATTTTTGTGAGGAAACTGGTCCATTGGTTAGGATTCAGAGCTTTTACCACTGCAACCTGGGTTCGATTCCAGTCAGGGAACCAAGAGGTCGCACACCATGAAGCCATACAGGGTTGGACCTGGTAAGTACTTGGGAGACTACCTAGGAATACCAGGAGCTGTATGCTGTGGCCCACTGGAGAAGGAACTGGCAAATCACTCCAGTATTTCTGCCATGAAAACCAAGTGGATCACCATGACCATTGACCTAAAGATGTGTGTGGTGTGTTACGGTCCATGAGGTCATGAAGAGTCAGAAACGACTGAACAACACACACACAAAAAATACTGATAAACCAGGTCATGGCTCTTTAAAAGTATACATTGCCTGTAGCAAAATAAAAGTTGTGTTAGCACTGTTATATGAAATAATGAATTATGGGGGCTATCATGCTGGCCTCTCTCACTCCTCCCATACATAAGAGTGTCTTTATTGAGTCTTTATATGGCATATGTTAATGCAAAAACAAGCCAGCTTCTATAATCATATAAAGGAAATAAAAAAGCAATACATAAGCAAGTTAAAGGGACACTATCGGTGCAAAACAAGTCATACAAATATATGTAGCAGTTGACCTCCCTTTTAATAAAAAAAAATATATATATATTTTAACTAGGTAATAGAAAAATTGTTAAAGATTTACAGATAAAACAGAAACAATGAGATACCTATTTTTGTCAACTGATGATTAGTCCTATAAAGTTCATCTGCTGATTTTCTCCTTGAAAGCAGAGGCCTTCCTTATTATAGAAAGAACATACTCAGTGGAGACAATCATAGAGTGGTAGATATAAGATGTCATACATTATGCTCCACTTCACACCAATAAGGACGTTGCTTACAAAAATTAGCAGCAGTGTAAGCCAAGATCCTAAAAGCAATTTTGGATAAAATCTACATATAGCTGCTTCTGCTTGAGTTGAGTTGCACATACTAGAATATATAAACTTGTTAGTTAACCAGGATGGTAAATATATCATCAAATCCTATAGGAACAATAGGGTAGTAGTAGATACACAATGAGGCTAGTCGGCTTTAATCCATTTCTATCCAGTCAAATTATGCAATATCTGAATGCTGGCATTAGATGGGCTAGACTTAAGAATAGTAGTCTTAATGACGCAATAGTCATTGCATTTCAGCAGTCAGTTAAATACAGTGTCTTATCTCACATATAGATTCATAGTAATACCTAACCTGGGCCCCTAATACAGGTGATCCCCATGTTACAGATGACCTGACTTACAGACGACCCATACATAAGAACAGACTCCCAAGGCTTTTTCTATGATTTTTTTTTTTTTATGTTGTGTTTGAATTAAAAGAAAAAGCACAATAGTTTCTGCAACATATGATTACAGTACATGGGCTATTATTATTATTATTATTATTAAAGTATTATACTGTAGTATTATTACCGCATATGAACCATTATAGTATTGTTGTTATTATTATTATTTGTATTATTCATCAGGGATCCAAGTTACATACAAATCCGGTTTAAAGACTTTTTTCAGGAACGGATCTCGCCTTTAACCCGAGGACTGTCTGTACTGATTTATATTTTGGCACCCGGCAGTGCACCCAGGTTAAACATGATCATTTTTTCCAGGTCAATCAACAGAACTTTCACCAAGGTCCGATATCTCTTCATGGGTTTAACTAGTTCATCCATGGGGGAGTAGGAGCCAAAGAAAATCTGGGTTGGGGGGGGGGGGGGTGATACTGAATACAGTATTAAAATACCAAACAACTGCTTTTCAACACATAAACACAAAAAAAAATCTGGGGGGAATTTGGCCCCTCCCACAATCACAGGTATTTACATATCTTGACATATATATATATATATATTTATTTAAATTTATATATAATATATATTTCTATTCTACTTCTCTTGGATCTCTCTACCGCCTTTGAAATAGTTGATCACCCTCTACTAATCCAAATTCTCCACTCCCTTGAAATTAGACATACTGCTCTCTCATGGTTCAGATTGTACCTACAAGATCAAACATTTAGTGTCTCCTTCTCTGGCACCCCCCCCCCCCCCCCCTCTCTAATTTACAGTACTAAACGCTCAATGTCTGCAGCACCTCTCTATCAATCACTCCACTGGCTTCCCGTAGCCTCCAGAATAAAATGTAAAATCATGACCCTAACTTACAAAGCCCTCAACAATGGTGCACCCCCTTATATCTCTGCTCTCATCTCCAAATATTCCCCCACCCGCCCTCTTTGCTCTGCTAATGACCTTCTTTCCTCCTCTCTCATTACCTCCTCTCACTCCCGCCTTCAGGACTTTTCTCACGCTGCCCCTATTCTCTGGAACTCCTCACCTCACTCCACCAGATTATCCTCCTGCTTCAAATCCTTCAAAACCTCACTAAAAACACACCTGTTTAAAGAAGCCTTCCTCCTTAACAAGCACACTGCATGTTTCACCCTCCTGTACTACACCCAAAACCTTTAGATTGTAAGTCTGTGAGTTTTCAATCTTGCAATGTGCTTAAGGGGCAGCACTATGGACACCAGATTCTAAGCTCAAAGACACGGCCCTCCATCTTTGTAATGTAATAATGTTTTGCCTTGATCACAAAGTATGTACGGAATATGTTGGCGTGTTACAAATAGACGATAATAATGATAACAATAATAATCACATATATAGTTGTCAGTGTTGGTGACGTTTGTGATGTTGGTTACGCACTTGTGGCCCTTGCAAACGGAGCTGTTGCCTGCGAGCCTTGCGAAGCAAGGCTAGCTGTTGACTGCAAGCGGGACTTAAACTGCAATGAGCGCCGAAGGCGCTCATTGCAGGGCTCCCGATGAGCTCAGCACGACTTTCAAACAGCCTAGACATGAGCATAGAAGGCGCTAATGTCGTTGGCAGCGATAGCCGCCGAAAAACTTAACACTTTGCCTTTGATCGCGAGGCACACAGTTTACTAATTTAACGGCTGAAATTGTTTCAAGTGCGTAACTCGAAAGACCCCCAAAAACAGCCAAATAATTAAAAAATAATAATAACACACAGCACAGGGGGAAAGCCAGGAAGCCTGGGAGTGAGGTTGCACGAATTTGAGCACTATTTAGATTTTTTTATTGATCAAAAATCGCCTAAGCGAGAAAAAAAATGGCGGCTGAAAAAACGTAAAAATTCTGAAAGAGGATGAAAACGAAGCTGAGCAACACCAGGCACGCAGAACTTAGGAATACACGACGGCGAAGACAGTAACACACACGAACAACGCAGAACTTTGAAAATACAAAATGGTGAAAACAGTAACACACAGAAACAACGCAGGACTTTGAAAATAAAACCAACGGCAGTCGGCGCGCTCCACTCAAACATTCAGCAGACACATAGAGGAGAAAGAGACAGAGAGGGGCCCGGGGAGATGGTGGAAAGACACACATGGCATTCCCAAGAACAAAAGTTGCAGGTTAACAAGGCCTGCAATGAGCACCGAAGGCGCTCATCGCGAGGCACATACAGTAGACGGGAGGAGAGGCTTGCATCGAAGGTGATCATTGCAAAGCACGAAAGTTGTGGGTTCAGAAGCCCTGCAATGAGCGGCAAAGCAAGGCACGTACCGTAGACGGAGAGAGAGGCTCGCAATGAGCGTTGATGGTGCTCATTGCAAGCCACGCGATGAGTGTGGCTCGCATTTTCTGATGTAGGAAAATACAAAGAGATTGTTAGCTCTTCAGGATATTGATTGCTGCATATTAAATATAAATAGGGCAAGTCGCTAGTATAATATAAAAAGCATTATGTCTGTCACACTGGGCAGGACTATGACCTCATCAAGGGTGGCACCTGAGAGCCATTATACACCTCAGAGAGAGAGAGACAGCACACAGAGAGAGAGGGGAAGACAGCAAAGAGATAGATACAGCAAAGAGTGAGAGAGAATGTGCTATACAACACAACAAGCAGCATAACCACTGCCATTACACACCCCAAAGAGAGAGACAAAGCACAGAGAGACACAGCACAGAGGGAGACAGCACATAGACAGCAGTGAGAGGGAGACAGACAATAGAGAGAGAGACACAGACAGCACAGAGAGGGAGAATCGCCATACAATACAGCACGCACTGCCACACACCACAGCAAGAAGCATAATCATTGCCATCACACACCTGAGAGACACACAGCAAAGAACAAGACAGCACCTAGACAGACAACACAGATAGACACAGCACAGAGAGAGACAGCACACAGACAAACAGCACAGAAGATGCAGCATAGAGGTGCAACACAGAGAGACAGCACAGAGAGATAGTACAGAGAGAGACAGCAAAGAGAGAGACAGACAGCAAAGAGTGGGAGAGAACGAGCCACACAACACAGCATGAGCCGCTAATACACACTTCAGAGAGAGAGACAGCACACAGACAGACAGCACAGAGAGACAGCACACAGACAGACAGCACAGAGAGAGAGGGATAGACAGCAAAGAGAGAGAGAGCAAAGATTTAGAGAGAGTGCGCCATGCAACACAGCAAGTGCCGCCACACACCACAGCAAGTGGCATAACAGCCACCATTACACACCTCAGAGAGAGGAGCAAGAGCACACAGACAGTCCACACACAGAAAGACAGCACACTGATAAACACAACAGAGGGAGAGGGAGAGACAGCAAAGAGTGATAGAGAACCCTCAACACAACACAGCAAGGGCCGCCACACAACACAGCAAGTGGCATTACAGCCGCCATTAACAGAGAGAGACACACAGCACAGAGAGAGAGACTGCACAGAGAGAAACAACACAGAGACAGCACAAACAATTCAAGATAACATTTTATGATATGAGATTTTTAAGCCATAAGCTATTTTTTTTAAACATGTTATAATGCCTGCCATCCCAGGAAGCACCCATGTTAATTTTGTGAAAGTTTACATATCTGCAATAGCAGTGCTTTCAGCCCCCCCTGTGAACTGCATGCTGTCAGCATGTGAGGAATACTATGGGTCAGACACTAAAATATATTCTCAGGCTCCAATGACATAATGAAAACTCCTCTCTCCCTCCTCCCCCACCCTCCCCACTATTCAGCAGGTAAGTACTGACATCAGGCTCCAAGTTATCAGGAAGTGAGGAAGATGGTTAACCTGATTTGACTTAAAATGGCCTTTATGACGTTGTATTAACTATTACCTTCTGGTGTCACATTGACTTAATGTAGTGCAGGCTTAACACACAAGAGTTACAAAATTGTGATATCTGTGAGTATCTGGACTCAGCTCACTCATACCTATCAATATTAAAAAATGAATGGATATGCATTTTCTTAACAAATGTATACAATATTAGGCAGTGTGATAGATTTTGTGTGCAATGATTAAATTAATTGTTATGATGCAATGTTTTATGTACACATATATTCTGTATAAATGTCACTCCAGGCTTCTATCTTTCTTCTAGACTTGTGAAAGAAAGCAATAGGAGGGACCAGAGAAAGTCAGACATGGTCATGGGTGTAAAACAGGGTTTTGCCCCTTCCAAAGAGAGGTATTTGGTAAGCTTAAGAGTGACAGGGGGATTTCCCCTTTTACAAAATGGACTGCGCCTCCAAAAGAGGGATATTTGGGATGTATACTCACCCATCCAAACTTTGAGGTCCACAGGAATTGAAGCAGTGATGGCACCTGGCATTTTCCTGCACATTTTCTCTTTCCTGCTCATACTCTTGTTGAATTGTACAGATCTCCACTGCATACCTTAAAAATAAATCAACCCATCCAAAACAGTGAACGCGTTTCGCCCAACGGCTTGATCACCACTGAGAAGAATGGTGTAAAAACATTTAATCTATTTATAGTACTGATATCTCCCTTATGTGCACACTTCATATGTGTATCCAAATATTTTCATTGGCTAACACAGGCACACAAATACCTGTGATACTTCTTAGACCTATAGCATTGAATGAGTCATTTACAGGTTTATTGTTAGACCAGTCACTGGAGATCAGTATTAAGTTACATAGTTACATAGTTACATAGTAATTAAGGTTGAAAAAAGACTTTCAGTCCATCAAGTTCAACCTGTTAAGATCTCCTCTGATCTGCAATATGCGGATTAGTTATTAATTAAGTTATTGATTAAATAATTATTAATAGTATAGTATTGGAGGATGAATAAAGAGTTAGTCCATCAAGTTCAACCTTTTTAGATCTCTATTGATCTTTTTAATTTGGACTATTTATTATTATTGTTAATTGATCCAGAGGAAGGCAAACATAAAAAAAAACCCCATTGAAACTTTGCCAATTGTCTCATAAGGGGAAAAAAAAGCAAAATTCCTTCCTGACCCCAGAAACTGGCGATCAAATTTCTCCCTGGATCAATATTCCTTGCTAGTTATCTAGGATAGCCTTGAATGCCCTCTTTATTCAGAAATATATCTAACCCCTTTTTGAAGTTGTCTATCGAATTCGCTGTCACCACCTCCTTTGGTAGAGAATTCCACAATTTAACCACCCTAACTGTGAAGAACCCTTTTCTTTGTTTAAGGTGAAATCTTTTTTCCTCTAACCTCAACGGATGTCCTCTTGTCAGTTGAAAATCTCTTGCTACAAAAAGTTCACTTGACAAAGCCTTATATTGACCCTGGATGTATTTATATAACGTAATCATATCTCCTCTTAGACGCCTTTTTTCTAGCGAAAATAAGTTTAATTTTGCTAGTCTTTCTTCATAACTTAGCCCCTCCATTCCCCTTATTAGTTTTGTAGCCCTTCTCTGTACTTTTTCCAGCTCTAAAATGTCTTTTTTATGAGGTGGTGCCCAAAATTGTACTCCATATTCCAAATGAGGGCGTACTAGAGATTTGTATAGTGGCAGAATTATATCTTCTTCCCTGGCTTCTATACCCTTCCTAATACATGCTAATATTTTATTTGCCTTTGCAGCCGCTGCTTGGCTTTGAGCGCTGTTACCTAGGTGGTTGTCCACTAGTACTCCCAACTTTCAATATCTGATACCCCTAGATTTGCTCCATTAAGATTATAGATTGCTTGGCTATTGTTCCTTCCCAAATGCATAACCTTACATTTATTTGTATTAAATCTCATCTGCCATTTAGCCGCCCATTTCTCTAATTTATGCAAATCCTTTTGTAGGGAAAGTACATCATTATCTGATTTTATTACCTTGCACAACTTAGTGTCATCAGCAAAAATGGAGACACTACATTCGAGTCCTACTTCAATGTCATTAATAAATATGTTAAAAAGGAGAGGACCCAATACTGAGCCCTGAGGAACCCCACTTATCACATTAGACCAATCGGAGTATGTTCCATTTACAACAACCCTTTGCTTCCTGTCTTTTAGCCAGCTCTCGATCCATGAGCAGATATTTACTGCAATTCCTGTATCCCTTAGTTTGCTCACTAGTCTTCCATGTGGCACTGTATCAAATGCCTTTGAAAAATCTAAAAAGACTACATCCACTGAGTTGCCCTGATCCAAGTTCCTACTAACCTCCTCATAAAAACTAATTAGATTGGTCTGACACGACCTTTCCTTCATAAATCCATGTTGACTGCTACCTATGATCCTGTTCAAATAGACATATTCTTGTATTCTGTCCCTTATTAACCCTTCTAAAAGCTTCCCAACTACAGAAGTGAGGCTCACTGGTCTATAATTCCCCGGATTTGCTCTAGATCCCTTCTTAAATATAGGTATCACCTCTGCTTTTCTCCAGTCATCTGGTAGAGACCCTGTAGTGAGTGAGTCTTTAAAGATTAGATATAATGGTTTGGCTATTACAGAACCCAGCTCCCTCAGTACCCTTGGATGTATTCCATCAGGACCTGGGGCTTTATTAACATTTATTTTCTCCAACCTCTTTTGTATTTCTTCCTGCGTTAACCAATTATTTAGTAAAGGTAGTGTAACCCCATTATGTTGCAGTGTCCCAACCACTGGTACCTCCCTTGTGTAAACCGACGAAAAGAACCTATTTAGCTCATCTGCCTTTTCCTGGTCACTAATTATCAGATGGCCTGTGTCACATTGTAATGGTCCTATCGATTCCTTCCTGGCCTTCTTCCCATTAATATATTTATAAAATATTTTAGGGTTAGTCTTACTTTCCATTGCAACTGACTTCTCATTTTCTATTTTAGCCAGTCTAATAGCCCTTTTGCAAGCCTTGTTGATTTCCTTATAGTCACATAAAGCTGCCTCTGTTCCCTCCTTCTTGTATAATTTAAATGCATATTTCTTTTTCCTCATCATGATCTTTAAGTCATTGTTAAGCCACATGGGATGTGATTTACTCCTATTCATTTTATTTCCACATGGTACATGCTGATGAGTATTCTTCCCTGTAAGTTCTTTGTCCCAGTCTATATGTTGTATTGCTGCCCGTAGCCCATTAAAGTTAGCCCTTTTAAAATTTAGAGTTTTTGTTGGCCCCTTACAACTCTGTTTTTTGTATTCAATCTCAAATGAGACTGTGTTGTGATCACTGTTCCCCAAGGGTTCCCCTATTTTTACATTTGATATTATATCAATATTACTTGTGATGACTAAATCCAAGATGGCCCCATTTCTAGTAGGTTCTTGTATAACCTGGGCTAGATAATGATGCCTGAGTGTACTCAAGAACCTGCTCCCCTTAGCTGAGCTGCTGGTCTCGTTTATCCAGTTTATATCAGGGTAATTAAAGTCTCCCATTATTAGAACTTGCCCATGCTTAGCTGCATTTCCAATCTGTAACAATAATTGTATTTCCTCACTTTCAGCTATATTTGGGGGTTTATAGCATACTCCCACCAATATGCATTTAGAATTAGCTCCTCCACTATTTAGCTCAACCCACAAGGATTCAATGATGCCGTTAGTGCCAGCATAAATATCTTCTCTAACTATAGGCTTAAATTCAGGCTTAACATAAAGACAGATCCCTCCTCCTCTTTTACCATTTCCCCTATCTTTCCTAAATAGGTTATAACCATCCAGATTAACAGTCCAGTCATGAGATTCATCCCACCATGTTTCCGTAATGCCTTTTAAGCCCCATTTTTCTTGTACTGCTAATATTTCTAGCTCATCCATTTTCCCAGGCAAACTTCTTGCGTTTGCAATCATACACTTTATGTTGCTATGGCTCTGCTGTTGTGAAGTGCCTGCCACTGTATTTGAGGCCCCTATTAATATCTCCCTACTTTCTATTGTAACCCTCCCCCCTTCTCCTCCCCCATGGGTAAATAATTCATCCCTTTCCCTCTCTACCCTATTTACCCCAATACTTCTATATAGTCCCTCCCCCCCCACCTACAAGTTTAAAAACTCCCCCAGCCGTTCTACCATCCTATTCCCTAGCACAAAAGCGCCCTCATCATTAAGGTGCAATCCATCCCTGCTATAGAGATTGTACCCAAGTGAGAAGTCAGCCCAGTGCTCTAAAAACCCAAAACCCTCTGCACTGCACCACTTTTTTAGCCACGCATTAACCTCCCTAAGCTCCTTCTGCCTCCCTGGGCTAGCACGTGGCACTGGTAGTATCTCAGAAAATACTACCTTGGAGGTCCTTGCTTTAAGCTTATTCCCTAATTCTCTAAAATCATTCTTTAGGACGCTCCATCTTCCACTAACTTTGTCATTGGTACCAATGTGTACCAAGACCACCCTTTTCTTTTTAGCCTTTACTTTACAAAAGCCTGGCAAATTTAAATTATTTAAATCCTGATCTTGTTTCCTCTAAGTAATTCAAAAACATCAAAAGACCACAAGCCAAACGCCATAAGGATCTTATTAGATGTATACCACCCGAGAATCGTCGCGGCCAGGAAAATAGCAGACACGTAAGCAAAGCTGCACACATTACTATATCACAGTGCCAGTACACAACAACATCAGTGCGCAAATCCTGCCAGACGTTAACAGCGGCACCCTGACTTTAGGGCGCAGGGCAGATGTGCGCTGACAATACAGCACTGACATAAGGGTGCCAACAGTACCGCACTCTTGTAATTCGAGTGCCAAATGTGTGTGGACAAAAGAGCGCAAATCGCAAGTTATAGAAGCTATCGCCTAATGCCCTGATGCACCAGCTAATAACCTAACACCCCTAAGCCCACCCAAAGACCCCTAACCCTACTCAAATACCCTAACCCTACTCAAAGACCTCTAACCCTACTCAAAGACCCCTAACCCTACCCAAAGACCCCTAACACCCTTAAGGCCACCTTACCTGAGTTCCTGCGTGCAGGTGTCGGGGGCGCTGTTGAAGGGCACACTTTTGTTGGTGCGCGCATGCGTCAGTTCACACAATAAAAAATAAAAAAATATATATATAAACTCTTGATCACTCGTTATGAATAAGAGATCTTTGATTTAGGGGAGAGCAAGGTACCTTTTTTAATAAGATCTTGGTGTTGATATATTATATGTCAGCTAAACATAGAGCTTGATTCAATTACAAGTCCGCACCTCTTGGGATTGTGGCTGTATGTCTGCTGGTGTGCTGCGGTCTCCTGTTCGTCTCCGTTTCTGGAGCTATTTAATTGATGAAGCCCACAAGTTACTGGCCCAAAGCCGACTCCGTAAACCATGCACTACTTAATAGCAGTTCAGGGCAGGAACATGATCAATTAAGCAAGACCGTAATCTCCCATTTTGAATCAACCAATTGAAAATTAGACCATTATTATTACTGCAGTAAAACATGGAGGTTACATGTCAATCAATTAGGTTCGGGATCCGATATGTGATCAGACTTGCAAAACTGCAAAATACAGAATTATGAAAATGAATGCCAATACAGTTCTAGTGCATATGGGTGGCCTGCTTTGTATTAACTCATTGATACCCGAGATTGATTTAACCCCAAAATTAAACATAAAGAATACATTTAATTTACTGCCGATTTGCAAGCTTGAGACTGTTGTGCAACTAATTCTACTGTCTTTCCCCGTTATGTACAGTGCAGTATTGATTTTTTATTTGCATTTACAGTGCTATGAACAGATGTTTAACCCCCTTGCGAGTCCTCTCTAGCACTCATAGGATTTTCTCCTCCATTTACCATTTCCGGGTGTGAAACCATTTGTGGGCTTGGGGAATTGGAGCAATTGAATAGCAATTTGCGATTTTAGCCATTGTAACTCTTGCAGAATTGAAAGATCAAAGGCTTCGGGAGGCTGTAAGTTCTGGGTTTCACCATCGCAAAGATTTCAAGGCCATAACCCGTTTGGAGCCCACAAAAAGACTCCAATTGAATAGCAAATTAATTTGCGGCCTCATTACAGGCTACAGTATCTTTCGATAGCTCAATTGAATCATGCTCATAGTATCCAATCCAATTGAGACCTGTACTATTTGTCTGTCCACAACTATGATAGTTTATGACTTGGAGCTGGGACTTGGAATACTTTATATTGGCATTTGTGTATGATCTCCTATGCAATTTTAATAAAGGGTTAATTAAGCCATTGTATATTTGCATGTATATTAGTGGTTGAGGATGGGAAGTTTGGGAGTGGGTTGGCAGAAAGTCTGCCACCTGACCCTGGGTTTGTCACCTAGAATACTGTAGTAATTTACTTTCTTGGAACATATTATCATATCTATGATCCCGTGTGAAATCTTCTATGTATGATTTTTGCCTATGATATCAACTTAGAATTAACTTATTGTTAATTAATACTGTTTGTAGAATGTTGGCACTTAATAACCCTTGTTTATTTTTATATGGTGTTGATATCCTGTGATATTTTTAGTGGCGATTATTACAATTATATTTTATAAATGTATATTCCCTGGGCCAGAGTGCTCTAAAAATAAAAATCTGTTTCAATTTGTGACCTTTCATATACTAAAAGAGGGTCTATTCTGTTGTCCAGATCGTGATGTCAAACATTCTTAGTTGTGAGTAAATTTGCCACATATACTGTTAGCCATTCGCAACATTATTGCGAGTTACCCGCCCACAATCACTACGGGCCAGCCAAAGATGTAACTAAGGGCTAGCCTCTCTTAATTTTTGGACATCTCAAACATTACGAGTCAACATACTTAAGGTTACAACCAATCCATATTCTACTAGAACTTTTTGTCTAGACCCACAACTAGCAAAAATATTAGAAGTAGTAAATAAAACTCGCGAATGGTTTTAATGCCTGTTCTGATAGCTGCAGCAGCAAATAGACACACAATACTGTACTTTAAACGTATGGGAAGGCATGGTAAGATGTTAGAATTAATTGCAGAACAGTCTCAAACTCATAAATATGGAATTAATTAATATTGTTTTTAACTGCTATTTATGTGTAATATCGATCCCGGTACTCAAGAGGTTAATACATATCATGAAACCCACATGGACTAAATCAGATGCTCTAATGCATTTTATAGAGAGCTAGAGTACTTGGCAATTGGCAAATATTACTTACTGACACTCGTTAATTCTTAGCCTCCGATTGCAGATTACATCTAACTTCCATGTATTACTGTCATCCTGATGACGGTCTTATTTACTACTGGTTGTGTCTAAGAAGTAAATTACGGGCTTGCTTACATATTGTCACATCATAGGATCACTATGTCAAAAACAGTAATTTAAGTAAAAAAAACTTAAATGCCAGGTGGAAAGCCAAGGAAATAAAGATCACAAGTGAAAACAAGTCCAAACCATAAATATATTTATCTGTGAACAGAGTAAATTAATCTACTTTTGAAAAAAGACGAAACAACTACTTAACAGCCCACATTGTTATTGTTTTCTCAATTAGCGTACATTGTCGCACAATAACGATTTAACAAGATATTGACTAATTACCATAGCAGAAACAGCTATTGCAAAGGAAAACATTTCTAATGTTGCTTGCATTTATTAAACCCATTAAGTGTGTGTCCTCAAGCATTGTACTATGGATCACTGCCCAGATCATGTTTACATTCTGAATGATGATGATGAATGTAAAATTGTTGTTCATTTGTGAATAAACAATAACTCAACAGGCCACTAGAGAGGTCCCGATTAGGATAAGATAGTAAAGTACTATTTAGAATCATTAAAAAAAAAATGTCATTTAGCAATAGAAATACAGCCTTGCATTTACCGTACTATATTTTTGCTGTCTCTCAGCTCAAGAGACACTTCCATCAGATTTGACTTTTTTCAGTAACAAATATTTTTTGATTGATGAATGGATTAATGGCTTACTCTGTGAACAACCTATTGTTACCTTGGAAGCCATATACGAAAGAAGGTATTAATCCAGGCTACTGAACAGAAGAACTGTCTGGTATGATGATTTCCTGAGTGGAGTGACACCTGAAGTGTAATAAATTCAAAGCTCTTATCATTAAAATGGCATTTTTATTTTAAACATATTTTTAGTTCACCATTAATTAACACAAAATATACCAGTGCAATCAGCAGGAAAGCAAATCTTTAGCAAGAAAATATTATTTAAAAACCACAGTTAACCTCATTATCTCATTAATGGTCACTTCGCCTATTGTCCTGAGGACTACTGAAAGGAAGTTGAAAATGGCAATGGATACCATTGACTAGACTGTCTTGGTAAGGCTTGAATAATGTTATCTCCATTAAAATTTTCACTTTCTTTCAGTAGTGCTTAGGACAATGAGAGAAGTGGAAAGGGGTACTTCAAAGAACATTAAGTAGCCTAACTGTATTCTAAATTATATTTTCTGGCTAAAACCTTGATTTTCTGCTTTTCTGTTCATGTATTTTTATGTTATTTAATTGTGAACTAAAAACAGGTTTTACATGAAAAGCACTTATGCTGGCCCTTTAATGGTTCAACATTGCAACCAGACCAGCTGACTGCAATAGACTGTATAATGCATTTTAATGCAACTAAAATAAAGTATTCACTAAGCAGTCTCCTTATTTTTTTGTTGGTGGGGGGTTGACAGGGAATTTATTTCAGGCTATGAATAGCAGGAGGGAAGAGTGGAAACATGGGCCAGGGTATACAAAAATGTTTCTTTGGAACATTGTGAACATTAGAAAAGTAAACAATTGTGACTGTTTTATAAACCACTTATAAAGAAAACATCACTTTATGGGCGTATTATTGCATATATTAAATTACTGCACTGCAGAATGAGAAAAATGTCCTATGTTTGTGAAGCTTGTAAATAAATAGTACATTAGTGTTTACATTTGTATGTCTAGAAATACAACAAAAATGTATTTCCTGTTCAGAATTCCAAGAAATACAGTTATTGCAATGCCTTTGAAAAAGCTGTGGCGCTTGTGAATTGAGGGCCCGGTGCAAAAAAAAAATGTGTTCCTCTCTCAGCAGGTGAGGAGCAGAGAAGAGAGTTAGAGAGAGAAAAGAGATGGAGTTGAGATTAGTGTATAAAGAGAGAAGAGGAAGAGAGAAGGAAGAAAAGCAAAAGTAAAGCAGGAGTGATAAATTGAAGGAAGAGACAGAAAAGGACAACAAAGGTAGAGAGATAGATGTGGGAAGGAGATAGACAGGAGGGGAAGATGAGATGGGAAAGAGTAAAGTGGGAGACCGGGAGGATAGAGAAAGGGGGGATAGAAATTAAAAAGTTGGGAGAAAGTGGAAGGGAGAGAGAAGTAGGCGTATAAAGGTAGAGACAGGTAAGGTGATGGAGAAAGGGGAAAAGGTGGAAAGACAGGAAATGGGAGAAGGATTGGGGAGAGGGTGGGAAAAAAGTAGAAGGAGTGAGAGAGAGGAGATATTAGGACATGGAGGGGAATGAGAATAGGGTTGAGAGAAAGGAAGGGTAAGAGAATGAGAGAGAAAATTAGAAGAAAAAGGAGGAAGGGAAAAGACAGAAACAGATGTAAGGGGATGGAGAGAGAAGAGTAAAGAGGATAGTGGGGGGGGAGAAAATGATTGAACAAGGAATAAAGAAAAGGAGAGAGAGAATAGGGAGAGGGAAAGTTGGCAGAGAGGAGAAAGTTATATAGAAAGAGACAAAAGGGAGAGAGGGAGAAAAGAGGGGAGAGGAAACATGAGAAATAGAGAGGAGGATAGAGAGAAAAGGAGGAAATATATATAATGGTGAAAGAGAAGAGGGAGATTAACGAGGGAGAAAGAAGGAGGATAATAGGGAGAGAAGAGGGACAATTAAGGGAAAAGGAGGGGAAGAGAAAGATAAAAATGGAGAAGTGAGAGTGATGTGAGAAAAAGGAGAGAAGGAATCAGGAGGGCAAAAAGGGAGAAGTGGGTCAGAGAGGGAGAGAAAGAAGAAGAGTGATGAGTAAGGGAATAGAGAGGAGAGAGCAGATGGGAGTGAGAGATTGTGTGGAGAATGGGGAAACAGAAAAAAGGGAGAGAATAATGGAATAAAGGGGGCAAGAAAGAAACGAGGGAGAGAGCGAAAAAAGGGAGGAAGAACGGGAGAAGAAGAAGAATGAGGAGGAAAAGGGGGTGGAGAGAGACAGGAGAGATGATAGAAGAAGGAAGAGTGAACTGTGGCAGAGAGAAAGAGGATGGAAGAAGATGGAGAGAAAGATGAAGAGGGGAGAAAGAAGAGAGGAAAATGGGCCATTTAGGCATAGGGGAAGTGGAGACAGAGAGGGGAAATGGAGGGGCTGCAAGTACTTTCAGGGGCCAGAGAAAGGCAATGGAGGTCTGTGGGTCATTGGGAACCAGAGAGGGCCTTGGCATGGCCACTGGAAGAGAAGACTGCCGGATGACTGAGGGGACCAGAAAAGGAAGGATAAGGACAGTGAGGACCCCTTGACGATGAGATGATGGTGCAGCTGCACCAGTGGTAGCTCTGCCCCTGGCTGTGCACCCCATCCTGTCTAAGTATCAGGCACCGAGCTGCTCCATAGGTAAGAGGAATACATTATTTTGTTTAGTTTTATGCTTTTAAAAAGAGGAATCAACTTATAACTGAGGCCCTCCTTTGCCCCTGCCCCATATCAACCAGTGTTTTTCTTAATTACTCCTCGTCTCCTCCACCTTATGCTTGCTACAACACTAGTTGTAGAGGAATATGCGACAGCTGACTAAATGACAGACAGCGCACACTCATTTTGGGGAGAGCTGAAGCAATAGACACCCTTAGAGGATCCAGAGCCAATGGGGCCCCAGAGCTCCATTATGCAGTAGGAATGAGAATAATTATACTCACTATCAAAAGTTAAGAATTTTGCAATTACACATTCACAATCAAGCCTTGGTGGGAGTATTTGCTGGTTCCAAGCCACCTTAACCTTCTTTACCATCATCACTCTGCATGCTTTGGAGGAATTTACATGACAGGAGGATGGAAAGAGATGAGGAGCAATAATACATACATACAATGTGCTATATATGGAGCTTTCTAAATATTTATATATTGGTAATATGCAGCAATGTGGAGCTTGCTGTATTTTGTTATATGCTTGTACAGGGCTATATGGAGTTTACTATATGTTTATATATCTGCATATGGATGGTTTTTATCACATATATAGTTGTGAGCGTACGAGTCGTTGCTCACGCTTGCGGGCTCGCGTAGCGAGCCCGCGGCCCTCGCGAAGCGAGGGCCGTGGCTCGCGAAGCGAGCCGCGGCCCTCGCGTAGCGAGCTGCGGGCCTCGCGAAGCGAGGGCCGCGGCTCGCGCAGCGAGCCGCGGCCCTCGCGTAGCGAGGTCACTGGGCAAGGGCCTCAGTTGCTGGCGAGGTCACTGGGCACGGGCCTCAGTTGCTGGCATGGAGCGCCGAAGGCGCTCCATGTCAGCAACTGAGGCCCCTCGCGAAGCGAGGGCCTCAGTTGCTGGCGAGGTCACTGGGCAAGGGCCTCAGTTGCTGGCATGGAGCGCCGAAGGCGCTCCATGTCAGCAACTGAGGCCCCTCGCGAAGCGAGGGCCTCAGTTGCTGGCGAGGTCACTGGGCAAGGGCCTCAGTTGCTGGCATGGAGCGCCGAAGGCGCTCCATGCCAGCAACTGAGGCCCCTCGCTAAGCGAGGGACTCAGTTGCTGGCGAGGTCACTGGGCAAGGGCCTCAAACCCTCGCAAAATTCACGTCGCTACTCAAAAAACACGACACACAAATTACGACACTCGCTAAATTTTACGAGGAACGCAAACAACGTACGAAACACGTTACCACACATTACGACCTCGCAAACATCGGACGCAACACGCCGACATACAAACATTTAAAACACAATACATACACACAGCACATACATAAAAAACTTACCTACACCAAGAGGGAGCACCCAGGACCTCAAAAATGCAACTTACACCTCGATTTTACGCGAAATAAAACAGTTTAGAGACTAAAAAAATTCTAAGCGAGAGAAAAAATGGCCGCCGAACAAAACGAAAACGAGGCTACAGCACTATAAACTCGCAAAACACCACAAAACACCTACGGATATTCCGATACAGACCTATACCACACATTACTCGCCATTTTACACCAATGCGGAAGTACACGACTACGCTAACGGTTTGGTCTCGCGCACGCACAGTGTTACACTGCACACATTCAGCATGCTTATACAGCAGCTCCACACCACTAATGCTGCAGCAACATCAACACAGATTGCCAGCTCTTCATCACAATGCTTCAAAATAGGTACACTATATTCATTTACTAATTTAGCTACCTTACAATTTCATTGCCGTCATTTTTTGACGGGCAATTCGCTAGTATACCTATAATATGGAGGAATTCAATATGGAATTTGCTATATCTTTATATACCAGTACTGTGAGGCTATATGATAAGATTTTTTTAAATGTTTTACCACGATTGTTTAGTTCCTGACCAATAGAGAGCAGAGTAGAACAGCCTCTAGTAGAAGTATAAGAACCAAATGCTTAATGGAGCTCAATATGTCTGAGATATCTTTACAAAGAAAAAAAGACCAAATCACAGAGCTAAAACCTAGCTTGTATTGACAAATATAAAATGACAAAGAGCATCATCAATATGATTTATAAAAAGACAAAGTCTCTGATTCAGAGTAGTTCAGGTACTTGCTCAGAAGAGATAACTATAGAGACTGGATGGCAATGTAAAGAGATCATTGTTTTTACAGTGTCCTTTTACAAATGTTGCAGAAAAGGAATAAGGGAAAAACGCAAGACACACATAACTATTTACAAGGGGTACTCTGTGTGACAAAGGACAAGACAGACACTCTGACACATGAGGAATTGATGACCCTGCTCCCGAGAGCTTACAGTGTAAAGGAGATGGGCATGCGGCACAAGAGGCCGAGAGTCTGATGGACTATGATCCAGTCAGCAGGCAGGACACACTGGAAGAGGTGGCTGTGTGTCCAGTGGGGTCTTTTAATATTTAATACTGTTCTGGATTTCTCTCTACATAGCAAGTTAGGAGTTGTGAGGTTGTGTTCATTGTCCAATACATTATTTCTTTTTTTACTAGGGCAGTTGCATTACATTGACATAATCCATAGGCTCTAGTCTCTGTGATTGTATATTACAAACACGCTGTCTCCAATTTCTTCTTACACAGCTAAGACCAAGCCAGTAATAGTATATTTGAATAGAAGAGAAGAGCTGCTGGAAGATCTCGTGAATAACTTTTAATGTTCTCAACGGTTATCATTTCAATGCTTCATTCAATGTTAAAGAATGCAGAGAATATTCCGGGAAACCAAAATTCAGTTCCATTTGGTTTAACTTTCTTGTGAGTCTTGGGTAACAGTTCTGTAGAGAAGTAAAACAAAGTAAAAGAGCAATGTAGTTTTACAACATTACATTATGTTATGGAAGAGAAGGGTGTGTGTGTATGATCACAGACAATGTTTTAAGAAAGTAATACATTTAGCCTTTTAATATATATGCTGTAGTAAACTGTATTGAATGCCACCATGTTTGTTTCTGTTTACCTGTTTCTTCAACTGGCAAGAAACATTGAATGCAGAAAAAAGTGTGGCAATCCTGAGTGTTAAGTGATTGCAGCAGGACTAATCAATATATAAGTTTACAAAGTCCCTCCCTGCTGAGAAGGAAGTTATAAAGATAATGACTGCCCCCAGTAAAAAATAATTACGTATGATAGGTAATGAATTAAAGGCTGTGTCCGAGTCTATTTCTTCTTCAAAAAAGTAATGTTAATATAGCACTACCTTTAATATATTCACTTGCAAACCATCAGTCCCTACATCTTTCTAATAACTGTGCATTGTGATGCCATCCATTATATCTATATACCATTTTATAGCCATAAACCAAGATATACAAGAGACTGCAGAGGTTAGTTTACAAGAGACTGCAGAGGTTAGTGGGTTAGTTGTCCAGGGTTGTTTTTTTCCTGTGGAAGTACACAGCACAACTCTTATACTCATTAAGACATCTCTCACTTAATTACTCACAAGCGATTATACACACTGACAAAATGCCTGTCATGCCAATTAAAGGGCAGGTCTGGTCATACACTGCAAGAAAAGTTTATAATCACACATAAATAAATTGAAGAAAAATTATATACTCACCTCATCGTCCTATCTTTTTACAGATGGAATTATTCCACATTTATATTTATAGATTGGACGACATTGTAAAGATTTAGTATTTTCCATTGTTCAATTGAAATGCAGAAAATTGTAAGTGGTACGATAAACACATAAGACTAAAAACTATTTACAAGGGGTACCCTGCACCACAAAGGACAAGACAGACATTCTGACACATGAGGAATTGACAACCCTGCTCCTGAGAGCTTACAGTGTAAAGGAGAGGGGTAAGTGACACAAAAGGATGAGGTGGAAAAACTCATGGATGTCTCCAAATGTTCTTTTTCAATGCTTCATTTGATATCAGAGACTACAGAGAATATTCCAAGAAACTGAACTCAGTTCCATGTGGGTTGTGTTTCTTGTAAGTCTTGGGATGCAGTTCTGTAAAGAAGAAAAAACTAAATTAAAGAACAATGGAATTTTATAACATCAAATTTGAAGGACATTTGCCATGTTACTTAAGATAGGGGGGTGTTGATCTGTCACCTGAATCAGTAATCTTATATTGTTCAACTGATTCCCTAATATAGTATCCAATCATAGATGTCACTGTCACTTCTGCAGTTCCTGGTTTTAAAGAACATTAGAAACTACAACCATAGAAATCTCGAAAATCTCATATTTATAATATGCTATTATTAAAATCTACACTTGATAATGATAAAAATATTTAGAAAATTGCTGAAAGGCCTATGGATCACTGGGGAGTTGCTGGAGGTCTTTTTGGACCTCTTAAAGGTATATATACGTTTTCTGTGTTTCAAATGTTTGGTAAAAAACTGGCAGTGGTTATCAGAAAAATATGTGTTATATAGATAAGTTCAGTGTACTTACAAAGTTATATGCAGTAAAGTAAAATCCAGCTTTGCACACCCACCGGGAGCTTGCATAACCAAGTACACTGAAGAGAGCAGCCAGGTACAGAGTTTGACCTTTCTGGTAGAGACCACAGGAATTAATGCTCCAGGGTGAATCACATGTTTGGGTGGGGTCTGAGCTCACAGCTAAGAGCACAATGAGTTCGAGACTACATATCCCGGCTGCTTTGCAACACAGGAACCCCAGAATATGATACAAATGTATCAGCAAATCTCTGCTTTCTCCTTATTGGGCAAAGCGAATAATGAATTTTATACTAATCTTAGCAAGGATTTTCAAGGGTGTCAACTAACAAAAGCTGCATCTTGCAAACTGAAAAGATTTAGCAAACAGGGTGAGTTTGTAAATGTATATTTTGTTTTTTTTTTCATGCAAAAAAAATTATTTGCGTACACTACTGATTCTCCTCTATCAGATGCATTCATAATCCAGAAAACTTAGATATGCCTTTAATAATTAAGTTTTTGTTAATTGTTTATTTTTAATAAAATATACACTTATAAACAATAACATAAAATACTTAGGCACAAAAGTAACCTTTGCAATTTACTAGTGTACTAACCTTTACAATTTACAGGTGTACTGTAGTGAAAGTCACCACTTCTAAAACTTAGAAGAAACATTGAATGAAAAGAAAAAAGGCATAATCCTTAGTGTAAATTCTTCCACTGCAACTAATGGAAACCTAAGTTTACAGAGTCCCTAGTGGGCAGATACCCTTTATAGCTCTATTCAAAGTTACTATATATTGAGTAGACAGAGGAATCACGAAGAGTCATGAAGTATACTCTGGTCCTAGAATCACTGAAATATATATTCATTAAACCAATCCCACATCTCAATGTATAATCATTTTTCTTAGCAGATAAAAATGGTGCAAATTATTACACTCTTAAAACATAACTTTTATTAATGTAACATTTAAGAACAGACTGCCAAACATATATTTTAAAATTCAATGATTAAAAATGTTATCACATATATAGTTGTGAGCATGCGAGCTTTTGCTAACGCTTGCGGGCTCGCAAAGCGAGGGCCTCAGTTGCTGGCATGGAGTGCTGAAAGCGCTCCTTGCCAGCAACTGCGGACCTCGCAAAATTTACGTAGTTACGAAAGGAAAATACAAGACACGTTACGACCCATTATGATTGTAACGGAACCCATCACTGTTTTACCCTGTTTTATGGTTAGTTAATTATTATGGTTAAAATATGATCCTACTGTTATACTGTATGTATGTTGGTTTATGCTCTGCAGAATATTAGCCCACACTATTGCAGACCTTGGCATAATAGATAATCCTATTACAGAGACTCCTCATAAGATAAGGAAGTCTATTGTATAAAGTGTTTTCATTATCAGACATAAGAACACAGAAGTATAATCTGATCAATGTCTGATTGTATCAAAGTAGCCAGGTAGCCTCAGGGAGGTGTGACCACACTTATTGTATCTCTATGTGTATTGTGTGGCCAACTATGGGGGATGTGTATTGCCTGTGGGAAGAGATGTGTATATATATTTCTGCACAACAAAATAAAGACAGTATTCTTTGACTCCCAATTGAGTGTCGTCCAATATGGGAGGTTGGGGATGGTGAGACTGTAGTGCTTCTTGGATATTTTACCGTATACCAGCGGAGATATTTGATTCGTGTTCCAACTCCGTTACATTTGGTGGCAAGTGGCGGAATTGTTCCCACGGTCAGAAGGACAGCTACAGGAGACACCTTTCCGTGGAGTTACAAATTGAGGGCAATGCTAGTATCCGTACAGCGCCCCTGGCTACAGCAGGATGGAACCGGCTAGTTTTCGGACAGCGTTCCATGATGAGGAGGAGGAGGCGGCTCGGACTACAGGGATGCAGACAGAAAGGAACTCTGGTATGATGCCCTGGAAGATGCCTAATGGCGGCGAGGTGAGAGTCTCCCCAGTGATGAGCAGCGGCTACAGAAGCGTGTGGCGATGCGGATGTATCTATTGGGAGAGCAGCCCTTGGATGAGTGGGTGACAAGACTAGAGACCCTGGTATGGCGAGAGATCTGGCTAGACAAAGCATACCAGGCCCTCTGGTGGCATACCGTTCGACTTACCCCCTGGACGGCTGAACACGACTTACCGGAGGGGGATGATTATGATGGCCCGGGTTTATTATGGGATGCCTTGGAGGACGACATTAATCTTGGCAGCACGGAGGGGTCTAGGTTTTGGGACATCTACGACTACCGGATGGGCATGTATGTCTGGGTTGACGAAGGCGAGGTGAGCAAAGACATGACCCACCTGGTAACAAGAGAGTGGGAGCTGGAGCAGGACTACCAACACCTGCTCAGCTTCATGCAGCCCCAACCGACCCGACAAGTAGAACCAGACCTCATTGACTGGTCCTGGGATGACCTCCAGATGGCAGGTAGAGATGGGACCGAGATCTCTCTACCGGCCCTACAGGGAGCAGAAGGGAGCAGAAGGTGTCGTCCTTCCTCCCCAGCGGCAGTGTGAACCCCAGGGGGCCGAAGGTGTCGTCCTTCCCCCCCAGCGGCAGTGTGTATCCCAGGGAGCAGAAGGTGCCGTCCTTCCTCCCCAGCGGCAGTGTGTACCCCAGGGAGCAGAAGGGGCCGTCCTTCCTCCCCAGCGGCAGTGTGTACCCCAGGGGGCCGAAGGTGTTGTCCTTCCCCCCCAGCGGCAGTGTTTATCCCAGGGAACAGAAGGTGCCGTCCTTCCTCCCAGCGGCAGTGTGTACCCCAGGGAGCAGAAGGTGTCGTCCTTCCTCCCCAGCGGCAGTGTGTACCCCAGGGGGCCGAAGGTGTCATCCTTCCCCCTCAGCGGCAGTGTGTATCCCAGGGAGCAGAAGGTGTCGTCCTTCCCCCCCAGCGGCAGTGTGTATCCCAGGGAGCAGAAGGTGCCGTCCTTCCCCCCCCCAGCGGCAGTGTGTACCCCAGGGAGCAGAAGGTGCCGTCCTTCCTCCCCAGTGGCAGTGTGTACCCCAGGGGGCCGAAGGTGTCGTCCTTCCCCCCCAGCGGCAGTGTGAACCCCAGGGAGCTGAAGGTGTCACCCTCTCCCCCCAGCGACAGCTTACCCTAACAAGGGGAGACACCAATCTCCCAGACGGCGCAGATGGGACCGTGGTCTCTGTGCCTGACCTACCGGGATGCTGGACAGCCTGTCCAGATCCCCAACTACCCTCACTGGGACAACCAGAGGAGGGGGTAAGTACAAATTCCCCTCCCCAACTAACTCCTAATGTGGCCCCAGGGTTAACTGACCCCCACCTTTCCCTGGCTACTGAGCCGGAATATGTCCCAAGTACCCCAGCAGAAGAGCTGACAGCCTCTGCCCTCCCTTTGTCCCTTGTACAGAGCAGAATGTCCTGCAGGTTATACCAGCAGAAGAGCTGGCATCAGGGCAGAGTGCCGCTGGCCTCTGCCCCTCAAGTCCCCTCAGCGTGTTGCCCCATCCCCACAGCAAAATATCCAGGTGCCTGGTTAGACTTCTCCCCAAAGGGGAGATGTGTGACGAAGTGTCTCCAGTACAGTGGCCTCTGTAAAACCTGTTTGTAAAATATATTTTCCCTCTCCTTGAAATGTTTATTGCTGTGAATGCTGTATGAAGTGTGCGTTTGTTTTGTTCTTGAAATGTTAGTAAAGGTGAATTGTAGTACTGCTGATGGGTTGTCAAACTAGAGAATTGACCAACAAATACTTTTGTCCGGACATCCCCAGGCCGATCCGTTGGGATCAGACCGTGTATGACGGCTTATGGTCACGGGGGAGGTGTGTAACAGAACCCATCACTGTTTTACCCTGTTTTATGGTTATTTAATTATTATGGTTAAAATATGATCCTACTGTTATACTGTATGTATGTTGGTTTATGCTCTGCAGAATATTAGCCCAGACTATTGCAGACCTTGGCATAATAGATAATCCTATTACAGAGACTCCTCATAAGATAAGGAAGTCTATTGTATAAAGTGTTTTCATTATCAGACATAAGAACAAAGAAGTATAATCTGATCAATGTCTGATTGTATCAAAGTAGCCAGGTAGCCTCAGGGAGGTGTGACCACACCTATTGTCTCTCTATGTGTATTGTGTGGCCAACTATGGGGGATGTGTATTGCCTGTGGGAAGAGATGTGTATATATATTTCTGTACAACAAAATAAAGACAGTATTCTTTGACTCCCAATTGAGTGTCGTCCAATATGGGAGGTTGGGGATGGTGAGACTGTAGTGCTTCTTGGATATTTTACCGTATACCAGCGGAGATATTGGATTCGTGTTCCAACTCCGTTACAATGACCTCGCAAAAAACGTCCGAAACCCGCACACATGAAAACATAATAAATACACACAACAAAAACACAATAAATACACACAACAAATACATAAAAAGCTTACCTGCTGCAAGAGGAGGCAGCCAGGACCTTGAAAACGAAAGTTACACCTCAATTTAACTCAAAATAAAAGAGTTTAGACACTTAAAAATCCTCTAAACAACAGAAAAAATGGCCACCGAAAAAAACAAAAACGAGGCTACAGCACTCTAAAGACGCAAAACACCACCAAACACCTACAGATTTCCAGAAAAAGACGTCCGAGATTCAAAACAAAGACGTAACCCATGCGACCCCAAAAACCTTACCCACAGCAATAAATACACACAACAAACACATAAAAAAGCTTACCCACAGCAAGGGGGTGCACCCAGGACCTCTGCAAGTGAAGTTACACCTCCATTTAAGTACAAATATCGGAGTTTAGACACCCGAAAATCACCTAAGCGAGAGAAAAAATGGCTGCCGAACAAAACTAAAATGAGGCTAAAAGACCCTAAACACGCAAAACACCACCAAACAGCTACGTATATTACGAAAAAGTCAGATGACATCCAAAACGAAGGACGCTAAATTAGCCACAGCCGCATACCACACATTAGCTGCCATTTTAGAACAATAACTTATACAATGCGGAAGTACACAGCTACGCTAACGGTTTGGTCTCGCGCACGCACACTATTACACTACACACATTCATCACGCTTACACAGCAGCTCCACAGCACTAATGCTGCAGCAACATCAAAACAGATTGTCAGCTCTTCAACACAATGCTTCCTGCATATACTACTTCAAAATAGGTAAAGTATATTACTTTATTAATGTATTATATATTTTATTATCATACACCAAACAGCATTAGCTCACTTACAATTTCATTGCCGTCATTTTTTGACGGGCAATATTCTAGTTTACAATATTCATACAATATACACAACTAAGTCAATGGCTGGCCCAGGGAATAACAATTGTGTATAATAATTATCAATAAATGGCTATAGTTTGCACATTACCAACGTAAATTACTTCAAGATTATAATGTAAATATGGAGCCACAATTTGTCTCTTTAAGGTTTTTGTACATGAAATTAACTAGGCTTTGCGGAGTCATCTACTGTGACATATGATGCTTTTATATACATATACAGAAATACAAGAAACTACTTGTAACTTCCCAGTGTTGGTGCTTTGTTTCCTGGGGAAGTTGGGTAAGCAACTCATACTGACAAAGCTAACACTCTTCCTTCACATGATCACTCACACAAGATAATATATACTGAAATAAATATCACACATTAAATATGGATGATAACACCTCCCCTTTAATGAGGATGGATCTGAAAAATACATATTGCAGGGCTACTTTAAAACTGCCACGCCAGTTATAGGGGAGGTTTTGGCCACCTTAACATACATACACTGAATAAGTATAGACTACTTATATCTAAATAAATTAAAGAAATGTAAATACTGACCTCATAGTCCTATCTCTTCACAAGTGGAATTATTCATTATTTACTGCATTTTTATACTGTGCTAACATTTTCTGCAAAAAAAAATTAAAGGAGTACAATTAAAACATGGGACTCGTGACGGTTAAAGCAATTTAATAATACAGTAGTAGTGCGTTTCAAGAAGTCACATAACAGAGTACACATGTGTTATGCTTCTTCTAAAATTAGAAAGCCCGTTATATTACTTCAATTGGTGTAATCTATTTTTTTGTGTGTACGATTAATCAAATTCCACAGTTATTAAACCTTACCTTTATTTACACAATCTCTAAGTCTCCTTATGTGCAAGGTAGATATTCCTTCTTTAAAGCTTCTTAAGGTCATGTTTATAGGACACAGGCACATGGTTATTCAGTTGCTTATCTGTTGATCTTTATGCTGTGAATGACTTTACCTCCCAAAATAGCTCCTTATATAGTGCTCTGGGCTCTGTGACATCATCTATTATGACACATCTCTGATGTAAGAAGTTGTTTGTTACCCGGAGGGCCCAGCTCAGCCTTGTGATCTCTGCCATTAGACAACTCATCATATAGTGCTCTGAACACATCCCAATGCTCTCCAATATATCATGTACCAACAGAGGTTCCTATACACACATTGACACATACACCA
Organism: Discoglossus pictus; assembly: GCA_027410445.1. Classification (NCBI taxonomy): domain Eukaryota; kingdom Metazoa; phylum Chordata; class Amphibia; order Anura; family Alytidae; genus Discoglossus; species Discoglossus pictus. The sequence continues at coordinate 113,293,351 of CM050165.1, read as the reverse complement.
AAGGGAGGACAAAAATATCCAAAACTCAGAATCCAGAATAAATTCTTTGTGCATCTACACTCAGTTTATTAGTTGATCTCCATCTTTACTTTTTGTTCTACTTATTTCCATTACCCAATGTTACCACTGCTTGGCAGCTTCCTCCTGACTGTTAACCTTCAGTATATGTTTTGACTCTAAATCCAACAATAAGATGGAGATATGAAAGAGAGTATACAAGAAGATAGTGTAAACAGAGTAGTACTGAAGTTTTTTAGGGACTATAGAGAGAAAAATAACTTAAAGGTGTCTTATACAAGCAAAGTGTGCAAGACAGGAAAGAGTGTGTGAAAGACAGGCAGTAAAAGAGAGTGTTGACCTTTTCTGTTATATGCAGGCCATGCTGCACCTGTTCCGGGGCCAATCTGCCCTCTTACATGCCAATCTGTTTCACTCTGTTTTTATGGTTAGTTTTATGGTTAGGGTTGGGGTTTAGGATTAGGTTTAAGGGTTCAGTTTACGGTTAGGAATTAGGGTTAGGATAGTGGCAGCTAACAAAGTAATTTAGTGGCACGTGCAGCAGCAAGCAAGTGGCTTGCCAGCGGCGCACAGATAACGGGATATCAGAGAGTGCAGTGTAGGCAGGTAGAATATCAGGTGTCCAATATTTTGGAGTGCCTGGTTCAGAACTTAAAGGACCACTGTTGTTTGGTAAAAATGCCACATATTTGTGAAGTATGTAATGTAATAAAATTAGATGGTATGCAAGACAGGAACATGAAATATATTTTTTACATGATGCATGGCCAGGTCTGGATATACCATTAGGCACAATAGACAAGTGCCTAGGGGTGCCTTCCTGCAGGGTGCTCTGTGTTTTTACACTTTAAAATGTATTCAAACAGACTTCAAACATACACTGTACTTTACACGCAGCTCCCTGCAGGAAGTGCTTTGCCTTGGTAGTGGGAATACAAAAGCTTCTTTCTGATTAGCAGAGTTGTGCTACTTATAAAGTAACTTCTTTTTTTCCTTACAAAGCATGCTGGGAAGTTTCGTCTCAACTACATATAAAGCAGCAATAACCTGCACAATTCTCCTTACTGTTCTAGGGAGTTCACAGAGCTAAAGTACATTTGTAAAGTATGTACCAAGTTAACAGTATTAGCAGCTGCATAAGTCATGGACATATTTTTTTTATACAATCTGGATTTTTGAAGACTTTGCTTATGAGTACAGGAATCCAGAGTTGTGTTGTCAACTTCCCCACAATATAAATAACCAACCCCCGACACTACCCTGACATCTCTTGTATACTTTGGTATATGGATACAAAATAATCATTTGTCACAAGGTATGCCATCCCAATGCCCAATAACTAAAAATATGTAAAGACCAAAGACCTGCAAATCAAAAATCTTACATAAGTCCTGTAGCCCTATATCTATATTATACTCTTTTTAAAAACAGATTTGGGCACAGCCTTTAATTCATTACCTATCTGTTTATGGATGATGGGAGTGAGACAGAAATCCAAGGCCATTGTTTGATAAGGTTGAAATGTATACCACACCCCTTCCCTCTGAGTGGCTCAGAAGCATACCCCTTGAACCACAGCTCTCCAGAAATGTAAATGACCCTCTCAGTCTCACACAACATTACTGTAAACCAACTATTTACCTATTTATACTCTGAGGATGACCATGGACACCTAAAATAACACAGTCTCTCTTCTCTTTTTGATTTTAAAACTTGCTTCATCCACATGTCCCTTCTTCAAAGGGACAGTCCCACTTGAGCAAACATTTCTTTCCCAGCTAATCACATCCATTTTTCTATCCCTGATTTCTTTCAGTTATTTTACCCAATATTTCAGGAGAAATAAAAATTCCAGAGATTTATTTAGTAAACTGCAAAAATGCTATCACAGAGGGTCCCAAAATAATGTGCATAGACCATCAGTGCCCATGACCTTCATTTAGCTGGTCCGTAAATGTAGTAGTATTACAAAAATGGTGTGATATAATTAATGTATATGAATAAAAATACTTAACAAGTAGTAAAAAAGTACCTAAATATTATGTTATTGTGTATAGGTGTAAGTTTGACTGATAAACTATTAGCAAAATATAAATTATTGAGAGGTCCCGAAAGACCGCCAGCAACTCTCCAGTGATCCACAGGACTTTCAGCAATTTTCAAGTGTGCTTGGCAGAACCACTACCAACTTCACCCATTTGGAATTGTAGGGAGTATGCATTCGTTGTCAGTAAAGTATAATTAGAAATACTATTAATATATATAATTTTTTATAGCGCTATTTACAAATAAGAATAATATACAGTGGGTACAAATAGCAAATTACAAAGGTGTTGACAAACCGTGAGGTAAGTACAAATACAAGTACAGATACAATACAATACAAATACTAGACAAATGGGCCAACAGAAGGCTTGGGGCAACAGAGCTGGTGCAACAAGGTTGAGGTCCGTACTTATAATCTAGAAGGTAAGGGTGGTGTGTGAGACAGGAGGGTGACATAGGCAAGATGGCAGTGATCAAGGCAGTAGACTGATGCAAGTGGAGGTGACTGCATGTTATAATGAAGGTTGTATGTGAATACTTTTGTAGAGTATGCAATTTGTACATGTTAAGTTTGAAGGTAATAAACTGATTTTTTTAAAGTTTTCAGGCAAAAAGATATTCTGACAGAGCAAGGCAAGAAGTTCCACAGAGAATGTGCAGCTCGAGACAATTTACTGAAGGCAGGAGCAAGTGGAAGAGCCTAAAGAAAAGGAAAAAAGAAGGGCAGAGCGAAGAGGGCAGTTTGGGGAGTTTTGTGAGGGTGCTGTTGTTAAGGGCTTTGTATGTTAGGGTCAGGATTTAAAATGTTATTCTAGAGGCTATGGGAGGCCAATAGAATGACTGACAATGAGAAGCTGCAGATTCTGAGTGTGGTAAATGAGGCTAGTGGAGGCGTTCATTATTGATTGGAGTGGAGACAGATGGGTGATGGGAGACAATAAGGAACAAGTTGCAGTACTCACGGTAAGATATGATGAGGGGATGGATTAGAATCCTATCCGCAGGTTATCTCAGTTTGGTATCCCCACACCAAGGACAGCTTCTCAGGATTCAGGGACATGTTGACAATTCTCAGCCCAAATTACAGATTCTCAGGATTCTTTGGGTTAACCTTATGTGTTTACCCATTATAACAATAAGTAAATTTCCATAAACAAACACACTTAACACCTTTTAGGTACTTTAAATTTCCAACAATGGCACAGTGCCAGTTTGTCTATCTTCCCATCTAGATACCTATAAGATACCTATATGGCTCCAAATGTCAAATACCTCCAGTTAATGTTTGGGCACAGCAGGAATTTGTCAGGGTCTTGTGAACATTGGAGACATAGGCCCCTATTCAACTGAGCAATTGTTGTTTACGGGAGCCCGTAATGTAGCCCATAAACTAATTTGCTATTCAATTGGCGTCTTTTTGCAAGCCGCAAACGATCTACGGGTTACAGGCTGAAAATCCCTGCGGTTGTCAAAATCGAAACTTACAGCCCATCGAAGCCTTGATCTTTTAAGCAATCAAAAGTCACAATCACTAAAATCGCAAATTGCAATTTAATTGCTACAATTCCTCAAGCCCACAAATGTCTTCACACCAGTAAACGGCAAATGTAGAAGAAAATCCTACATGTAACAGACTCGCAAGGGGTTTTAACCCCTGTTTGTAGCACTGTAAAGGAAAAAATAAATCAATACTGCACTTTTAAAGACGGGGAAAGACATAAGAACTAATTGCACAACAGTCTCAAGCTCGCAAATCGGCAATACATTTTTTTTTCTAATGTTTTATTTTGGTGTCATATCAATTTCGGGAATCAATGAGTTATAACATATCAGGCCACACACATGGACTAAAAAAGTATCGCCATTCATTTTTATTATTTTGTACATTGCTAAATTGCGAGTCTAAACACATATGGGACTTCTAAACACTAATTGATTGATGTGTAACCTCCATGTTTTACTGACGTAATGATGTCTCATTTACGATTGGCTGTTTCTAAATCGGCCTTGCTAATTGATCATGATCACGCTCGGAAATGCTATTTATGAGTGCATGGTTTACAGTTTCGGCATTCGTCCAGGTAGTTGCGGGCTTGTTCAATTAAATTGTAGCAAATTTCAAGCCTGTATAATGTAAACTGCGGGCTTGCAATTGAATAGGGGCCATAGTGTCTGGATGAGCGGTCTGCGTTAACCTGAGTGGGGGGCCATGGGTCCAGGGTTTTGTTGTTTAGTTGTGTCCAACTCTATGTGATCTTATGGACTGCTGCACCCCAGGCAAATCTGTCAGCTACTGCCACTCTGAGCCTCATCAAGCTCATGGCCGTTGCTTCAATTATCTAATTTATCCATCTACGCCTCTGCTTCCTCCTTTTTCAATTTTCTTGAAGAGATCTCTTGATTTTCCCATTTTGTTATCTATCTCATTATGAAATGTCTCCTTGTCTCTTCTTACTATACTCTGGAATTCTGCATTCATTTGGACAAATATTTTTCTATCTTCACTACCTTTTGCTTTCCTTCTTCCCTGGGTTATTTTCAAAGCTTCATCAAACAACCAGTTAGCCTTCTTATTTTTCTTCGTTTGGGCATATTCTTTGTTGCTGTTTTCTGGACAATGTCACAAACTTCTGTCCAGTAACTTAATTCTGTTCTTTACTTCCACTTTCACAGGGGATATTATTTACTAGCGACTTGCCTGTCAAAAATGACGGCAACAAAATTTGAAGCCTGGCAATCCTGTTTGCCACACAATGCGAGGCTCTCCCCCCTCTAACTTGCGAGCCTCACGATGAGCACCTTCAGCGCTCCTTGCGAGCCTCTCCACCCCCTCTACTTTATGGGCCTTGTGATGAGTGTCTTTGGCGCTCATCGCGAGCCATGTAATGAGCGGATAAGCCTCTCCCCACTCTCTCACCCCTGTGTCTCTTTCCCCACTCTCCCTCCCCTGTGACTGTTCCCCCTCTCTCCCTCCCATGTCTCTTTGCCCCTTCGCCCTCTCTGTGTCTCTTTCACTCCCTCCCCTGTGTCTCTTTCCACCCCCCACCCCCTCTCCCTCTCCTGTGTATTTCTTCCCCCTCTCCCTCCTCTGTGCTCCTGTTTCCATTTACGGGTGTGAAACCATTTGCGGGCTTGGGAAATTGATAATTTTCCCCAAGCCCGAAATGGGTTTCTGATTTCTCACCTAGGCATTCTGAGACTGGCAAAAAATGCATATTAAATAGCAAATTAGCTTGCAACTTCACTTACAGGCTCCCTGCCTCTCCCCCTGTGCTGTGTGTGAGGTTGTAAGCTAATTTTCTAATCAATTAGTTTTTTTTTGGCGACCCCCGAGCGGCTTTTGAGTTATGGGCTTGAAAAAAATTGCGGCCATTAAACCCGTAATTTGTTTGATACCTGTAACTAGTAAGCCGTTTGGAGCCTCTCTTTCCTCTCCATTGTGGGCCTCGCTATGAGCGACTTTTGGTTTATTGCGTGTCTCTCCCCCTCTACGTTACTGAGCTCGCGATGAGCCCCGCAGGCGCTCATCGCAAGCCCCGCAATCAACGCCTTCGTTGCTCATTGCAGCCCCGTTAAACCGGTAAATTTCAGGCCTTGCATGCGCAAACCCATACATTTTAACATTGTGTGACGACAACTCGCAATTACCACAACTATTATATGTAATTTTGAATCTGCATAATTTTGTATTTCTCAGTGTTGAGTTTTAGATTCCACATATCTATCTGTGTTCTGTCAGAGGCTGTAGTCTGGGTCCAGGTGCAAGTAAGCTGGGTTATGATTGTACACTGCTTCACTGCGTACTAACTTTCAAGCCAATAGCAGCACAATGCAGAGATCCACACAACAGTGTCTGAGATGCTCCTGGCTTCCTTGTACAGGGTTAAAACAAGACTACCTATTCTATAATGCGTTGTTGCACAAACTGCCATCACAGATTGAAATAATGTCATAGCTGCCTGTGATTGACAAAAATAAATTACTCAGTGTATGCTAATTTTTCAGGGGTGTTAACTTTCAAAATCAACTGCTAGCAATAATAATAATGTTTATTTTGGTATTTCTTTTCATGCAAAAGGAAATGAAAAGTAAAGGGTCCATCCCTATCAAATGCATTCATAATCCATGAAACTTAAATATGCCTTTAAATGGTCCATTCACAAAGCTCGGTGTGCATACCCAGACATCAAACTTTTCTGGACAACAATATGCGGCATTATGGGAGAATAATGGTAAGCAGTTCTCAACAGATGCTCCAAATGGAATTAACAAAAGCACAGAGGAATCCAGAGTTCATAGACCATATTAACTGATGCAAAGTATTGGGCATACTTAGGTGTTTTGCTCCCTAGTCAATTCAGGTTCATGCCTCCCTATGTCCCACTTATTGTTCCTCATTTGCCCTTGCTATATCCAAAAGCATAGGTGTATGCAGGTTTATGAATACTTACAGTATTTCAAAAACACTCAGATACACTTGTAGACAGAAATGCCACTGCATATATACATACATATATATATTTATATATATATATATATATATATACATAGTTACATAGTAATTGAGGTTGAAAAAGGATTTTTAATTTCCAACAATGGCACAGTGCCAGTCTGTCTATCTTCCCATCTAGATACCTATAAGATACCTATATGGCTCCAAATGTCAAATACCTCCAGTTAATGTTTGGGCACAGCAGGAATTTGTCAGGGTCTTGTGAACATTGGAGACATAGGCCCCTATTCAACTGAGCAATTGTTGTTTACGGGAGCCCGTAATGTAGCCCATAAACTAATTTGCTATTCAATTGGCGTCTTTTTGCAAGCCGCAAACGATCTACAGGTTACAGGCTGAAAATCCCTGCGGTTGTCAAAATCGAAACTTATAGCCCATCGAAGCCTTGATCTTTTAAGCGATCAAAAGTCACAATCACTAAAATCGCAAATCGCAGTTTAATTGCTACAATTCCTCAATCCCACAAATGTTTTCACACTAGTAAACGGCAAATGTAGAAGAAAATCCTACATTTAACAGACTCGCAAGGGGTTTTAACCCCTGTTTGTAGCACTGTAAAGGAAAAAATTAATCAATACTGCACTTTTAAAGACGGGGAAAGACATAAGAATTAATTGCACAACAGTCTCAAGCTCGCAAATCGGCAATACATTTTTTTTCTAATGTTTTATTTTGGTGTCATATCAATTTTGGGAATCAATGAGTTATAACATATCAGGCCACACACATGGACTAAAAAAGTATCGCCATTCATTTTTATTATTTTGTACATTGCTAAATTGCGAGTCTAAACACATATGGGACTTCTAAACACTAATTGATTGATGTGTAACCTCCATGTTTTACTGACGTAATGATGTCTTATTTACGATTGGCTGTTTCTAAATCGGCCTTGCTAATTGATCATGATCACGCTCGGAAATGCTATTTATGAGTGCATGGTTTACAGTTTCGGCATTCGGCCAGGTAGGCATTCGGCCAGGTAGCTGCGGGCTTGTTCAATTAAATTGTAGCAAATTTCAAGCCTGTAACGTAAACTGCGGGCTTGCAATTGAATAGGGGCCATAGTGTCTGGATGAGCGGTCTGCGTTAACCTGAGTGGGGGGCCATGGGTCCAGGGTTTTGTTGTTTAGTTGTTCAGTCGTGTCCAACTCTATGTGATCTTATGGACTGCTGCACCCCAGGCAAATCTGTCAGCTACTGCCACTCTGAGCCTCATCAAGCTCATGGCCGTTGCTTCAATTATCTAATTTATCCATCTACGCCTCTGCTTCCTCCTTCTTCAATTTTCTTGAAGAGATCTCTTGATTTTCCCATTTTGTTATCTATCTCATTATGAAATGTCTCCTTGTCTCTTCTTACTATACTCTGGAATTCTGCATTCATTTGGACAAATATTTTTCTATCTTCACTACCTTTCGCTTTCCTTCTTCCCTGGGTTATTTTCAAAGCTTCATCAAACAACCAGTTAGCCTTCTTATTTTTCTTCGTTTGGGCATATTCTTTGTTGCTGTTTTCTGGACAATGTCACAAACTTCTGTCCAGTAACTTAATTCTGTTCTTTACTTCCACTTTCACAGGGGACATTATTTACTAGCGACTTGCCTGTCAAAAATGACGGCAACAAAATTTGAAGCCTGGCAATCCTGTTTGCCACACAATGCGAGGCTCTCCCCCCTCTAACTTGCGAGCCTCACGATGAGCACCTTCAGCGCTCCTTGCGAGCCTCTCCATCCCCTCTACTTTATGGGCCTTGTGTCTTTGGCGCTCATCGCGAGCCACGTAATTAGCGGATAAGCCTCTCCGCACTCTCTCACCCCTGTGTCTCTTTCCCCACTCTCCCTCCCCTGTGACTGTTCCCCCTCTCTTCCTCCCATGTCTCTTTGCCCCTTCTCCCTCTCTGTGTCTCTTTCACTCCCTCCCCTGTGTCTCTTTCCACCCCCCACCCCCTCTCCCTCTCCTGTGTATTTCTTCCCCCTCTCCCTCCTCTGTGCTCTTGTTTCCATTTATGGGTGTGAAATCATTTGCGGGCTTGGGAAATTGATAATTTTCCCCAAGCCCGAAATGGGTTTCTGATTTCTCACCTAGGCGTTCTGAGACTGGCAAAAAATGCATATTAAATAGCAACTTAGCTTGCAACTTCACTTACATGCTCCCTGCCTCTCCCCCTGTGCTGTGTGTGAGGTTGTAAGCTAATTTTCTAATCAATTAGTTTTTTTTGGCGACCCCCGAGCGGCTTTTGAGTTATGGGCTTGAAAAAAATTGCGTCCATTAAACCCGTAATTCGTTTGACACCTGTAACTAGTAAGCCGTTTGGAGCCTCTCTTTCCTCTTCATTGTGGGCCTCGCTATGAGCGACTTTTGGCTCATTGCGTGTCTCTCCCCCCCCTCTACGTTACTGAGCTCGCGATGAGCCCTGCAGGCGCTCATCGCAAGCCCCGCAATGAACACCTTCGTTGCTCATTGCAGCCCCGTTAAACCCGTAAATTTCAGGCCTTGCATGCGCAAACCCATGCATTTTTTTTTACATATTTTTTTATTAAGAGTATCAAGGTAATACAATAATACACATGTTTCAATGATAAAACAAGAATGATATAGACAATGTCCTTGAAAAATATAAACATACAAATAAATAACCTTTTAACTTCAATTATCGACTTTTTGCTTTCTCTCTCTCTCTCTTTTTTTTTTTTTGTTATATGAATTCAGATTACTTACATATAAAAATACAGGTTATCGAACTTGTAACCTAAAAACAAAGGAAAAAACACGCCTAGGGTAAAGGGAGGGGGGGGGGGGGGGGGGAGAACAGGAGAAGAGAGGGACATGGAAAATCAGGATCCACACCCTGATTGTCCTAAGAATTAGAGAACTCTGTAACTTTACCTTCCGATCTTAAGGATCCAGGTGTCCCAGCATGAAGCCCATTTCTTGTATGATTGATTCAGGTCAGCTGAGATAACGCTCATATCATACATGAACTTAAGCTTACGTAAAACTTCACTATATGTGGGTATTCCCAATTTCCAGGCTTTAGCTAGCGTAACTCGAGTTGCCAAAAACACTTGGTGTGACAAAAATTGAGCCTGGTTACTAAGGCCCTCTATGGGTAGACCTAAAAGAGCATCTTCCGGTTTTTGGGGAATCCTGCAATCCCAGAGTTTCTCCAAGATATCATATGTCCCCAGCCAGATGTGGGCAATCCTAGGGCAATCCCACAGGACATGTTTAAGAGTACCTAAATCAGTACACCCCCTAAAACAATTACCTTCCAAAGAAGGATTGGAAAGCTTCAACCTAGCCGGTGTTAGGTACCACCTTAAAATAGTCTTGTGTGAATTTTCCCTCAATATTATGTTCAATGAGGAGCCTGCCGCCTGTTTATGTATTTTATTCCATTGAGCCTCGTTTAAGTCAATGGCAAGTTCCGACTCCCAAGATTGTTGATGATGTAATTTAGATGGTGTGGTCTGGTCTGTTAGGTAGTTATAAATAATAGAGATATTCCGTCTGCCAGTCGGATTCTCAAGGCAACATTTCTCAAATGGAGTAGTCCTGGCAGCGGCATTTAATTACTTTGGAGATATTGACATGTATCTGGGACAAATTAAGCCATTCCCTTAATGGTAAATGGTGTTCTTCCCTAAATGCTGTAATAGACCACTGTCTATTACCCCTCAACAGATCAGCCACCACCGTAAATGTATTGTCTATCCACCACTTAAATTGCGAGAGTCTATCAATTAGTGCTGTTTTTTGGTATACCCACATTGGGCCTATCCATGAGCTTGTTTGAACCAGTGGGATTCTCTTGTTTGTCTGAGTCAGAACTGCCAGAGACTGGACCATGCAGTTAGTAAAGGAGGCATTCCCCAACTTAGAATGTAAGCTAAGCCAAATAACCTGTTTAATGTGGAGGCCACTTTGTTCAAAGATATTTGTTTCTATTTCAACCCATATTGGCACTTGTTCTGTACCAAACCATTTAGTGATTTGGGCTAATCTAGTGGCTTTACAATATTTCAATAGGTCTGGGAGGGCCAGCCCTCCTCTGGCCTTTGTAGCCTTCATGGCTGTCTTATTTTTTCTAGGTCTTTTACGGTCCCAAATGAAGCGAGAAATTGCCCCCTGAATAGCCAAGATATCCTTGGAACTAACAGCCGTTGGAATGGTACGGAAGAGATACAGGAGCTTGGGCAAAATATTCATTTTGATAGCGTGAATCCTCCCTAACCACGAAATTTTGTATGAGGACCACGTATTTAAATCCGTAATTAATTTTTTAATGAGCGCCGGGAAGTTTGCTGAGTACGTTCGGCCAGATTGTCTGGGGATAAAAATCCCTAGATATTTAATGTGGTTTTGGACCCACTTAAAGGAGAAGTTTCCTGATAATTGTGCTTTCAACTGCTCTGGTAAGGAGACATTTAGCGCTTCACTCTTACTCGAATTAATTTTAAAGCCAGAGATCCTACCAAAAAGTTCAAGAGCATGGAACAGGTTAGGGAGACTGACTAATGGTTCGGAGATAGTAAGCATGACATCATCCCCGAAGAGGCTTAATTTATGTTCCGTCTCTCCCACTCTAACTCCCCTTATATTCATATCCTCTCTGATGGTTACCGCCATAGGTTCAATACACAAAGCAAAGAGGAGAGGAGATAGAGGGCACCCCTGCCGCGTCCCTCTCGTGATTTTAAATGATCGAGATTTAAACCCCTGGTATGCAACATATGCTGTCGGGGCCGAATATAATGCTAAAATACCCTTCACTAACTTCTTGCTTAGGCCAAATTTATGTAGTGTCTCAGCCATATACACCCAATCGATCCTATCAAAGGCCTTTTCCGCGTCAAGGGATAACAGCATTAAGGGCGTATTCTGGAATGATGCTACATCAAGCAAGTTTATGATCCGTCTGGTGTTGTCTGGCACTTCACGACCCGAGATAAACCCAACCTGGTTTGGATGTATTAGGCTCGGCAACACCTGAGATAGCCTGTTCGCTAAGATTTTAGAGTAGAGTTTAACATCACAGTTGATCAAGGAGATAGGTCTATAACTTTTACATTGAGATGGGTCTTTACCCTCCTTAGGTATTACTATCACTTTGGCTTCCAGGAATTCTGCCCTCATAGGCTTACCAGAGAAAAAATCATTAAAAAGCCGCTGAAGATGGGGTGCTAACGTATCTATAAATTGCTTATAATAAAAATTTGTAAACCCATCCGGGCCAGGTGCTTTATGAGCCTTGGTCTCTTTTATAGCTCTCTTAACTTCAGTTAGATCTATGGGCCCATCCAGCAGATCTGAATGTCCGGCATCCAGTTTTGGGAGTTTAATGGAAGACAAAAAAGTGTCTATTTGGGTCATATGATTAATCGAGCCCGACCTAGCAGGTGCAGAATACAGATTGGCGTAAAATTTTTCAAATGCCTCCGTAATGTCACGTGGTTTATAGATAATTTTATCATTCTCCATCTTTAGTTTTGGAATAAAAGAGTTTGCTCGTTGCTGGTTGAGTTTTCTGGCTAGCATTTTATCTAGCTTATTCGAGAGTGTGAAATACTGAGATTGGGTTCTTTGCAGTAGTGTTACCGCTTTTTTACGTAAAATCTCCTGCAACTGTTGTTTGAGTTTAAATATTTCCGCCTGGGTCTCAGGTGGTCTCCTAGAGAGGGGGATTGCTTGAAGGGTCGAAATTTTTTTGTTTAGTATATTTATTTGGGCTAACTCTGTTCTTTTAGAGCATGCACCAATCTGAATGCATTTACCCCTTATCACTGCTTTGTGTGCAGCCCAAACTCCATCTCTCTCTACCTCACCCTCACCATTTAGATCAAAATAGTCTGTTATGGCGCTATGTATTTTATCTTTCGTGACTACGTCATTAAGTAGAGCTGGATTAAGTGCCCACGAGGGGGAGCGCCCTTTAGGCAACAGGTCATTTAAGGAAATACATACAACATCATGATCTGACCATGCAATGGGCCGGATTTCAGCATCCTGTAGGTTCGAAGCTAGCTGTTGCTGTATTAAAATATAGTCGATGCGAGAATATGAGTGTAAAGGACCCGCTGGCACTCCGACTTATCACATTTCCCCAAGCATGAGCCAAGGCTTCCAGAAAGGGTCAAGCAGGTCTGTTTAATGAGAACCCAAAGCACCAGCGCTCACACAGCCAGAGCAACTCCTCCTCAGACAGAGAAAACTGACGGCTGAAAACAGACAGTATTTGAAAATATGACAGTTATTAAGGGTTCTAAACTGGTGTTCTAAGAGGGAGGGGAATAAAATAGTCAAACTAAGTCCATAAAACAGGGTTTTTCTTCACACTCTGCATCCGAGGTGCATAACAAAACTGCAGATCCTTTGTCAGAGCATTTAAAAGGGCCAGAACCAGTCTAATAAAATCCACTATGCTAAAATAACATACAGTTCAAATACAGGCAATAATCAAGGCAAATGTCTCTTGTGGCTGCTTCTGCCACAATGAGTTATGTCTAGCCGAGTAGTGAGTGTACTCCCTATCATTAAAATGGGTCATTCTCCATGCGTCAATCAAACCGTGGTTGTTAAGTAAGAGTTTGAAAGACTTTGTTGCGGTGGGAATAATCATCGGGTCTGAATAGCCCGATCTATCCTTTGCTTGGTCCAGGACCGAGTTCATGTCTCCTTCAATAATCCATGTTAATTGCTGCCAGTCAGACATAATGTCTGAGATTTTATGAAAAAATGTAGCCTGGCCAACATTCGGGGCGTATATATTTAGCAGTGAAATCTGGCGTTCGTTAATAGTGCTCTGTACGAGGATGAATCTCCCTTCTGTGTCTCTGCGTGTGGATATGTGTTGGAAATTTAAACTCTTGTGTATTAAAATGGACACTCCCCTTTTTTTTCTGGGGCGGTAGAATGAAACCTTTGCGTGAAGCATTTCCCCCAATATTTTGGGATAGAATTCTTCTTAAAATGGGTCTCCTGTACCATGAAATATCTAGCCCCATGCGACCGTACTCCCCTAGGGCAATCCCCCGCTTCACCGGCTCATTCAGCCCCTGAACATTATGAGATGCTATGCATAAAGCCATTACTCACTACTTGTTCTGAGCGACACCCAAGAGATAGAGCTTCTGATGAGTAGGTTATCCGCTGAAAGCAGGTGACCTGAGGGGTGTTCTTCACTTGGACCTAATGATTCGTAGGGCTCCACACCAGGCTAGAGTAAATAGATCAAGTATAGAGAGGGGGAGGGGAGAGAAAAAGAAGAGAAGCCGGAGGGAGGGAGGAAGGAGGCGTCTAAAGGAGGAAGCAAAAATAAATAAAAAGAAATATATATAGATATATATATATATATATTTATTTATATTAAAGCAATGTATAAAAATAACCGTGTTGTACAATACAGTACGTAAATCTAACCGTATACAAGTAAGTAATTACGAAAGATATGTGTATAGTGTTTGTATGGGTATATTAAGTATATATCCAGAACAATATACAATTTACACTGAAATGAGGAGAGCAACTCGCTGTCCTCCTATAACCTATGGTGAAGCACCTGGAATCCTTGCAGAAAGATATCCAGGCGACTCGCCAAAACAAAATCCAAAATAAAGTAAAAATAGAAAAAGTTTGCAAAATTAACTCCCTGTGGGGCACAGCTTCAGAAACATAACATTAACAATTAAGTGACTATAACTATGCAGATGAAATCTAAACATTAGATAGCTGCTGTAGAGGACCCTGAGCTAAAATTAGAGTCGGCACCAGGTGAAAATAGATAAGATCAAACATATACATACACATACATATATCTACATACCCATATATATATATATCTGTATATACATACCTCCATCTATACATATCTACCCAGAAAACTAGGACTAAATTATCTCAACATTGTCGCTCAATTTAGCCTGGAGGCTGTGCCTTATGTAGATAAAGCTACATAGTCCCTACTGTCCACAGTTTTATAGGGTGTATTACGCATTGAGAAATCTTTTCCTTTTCCCTTTAGTTTTTCACCCTTCTAAATGTAAAAGATTATTACAGACTTAGGTTCTTTGTTGCAGCCTAGGGCGTCTGTAGGGTCTGGCATCCAGGCGTTGGGCTGCTTCCCCTACTTCTGGTAAACAAATGTTCCAAGACGAGAGCAGTGCCATGCCCTCCTCCATTTCAAAAACGGAGTAAATTCTTCCATCTCTCACAATGTTCAATTTGAAAGGAAAGCCCCAGGTATACCTACATCCTTGGGCCAAAACGATCTCCAGAAGAGGTTTGAATAATCTCCTCTTGTACAAAGTGGTCGGAGAAAGGTCAGCAAAAATGGTGGGCTGGCCACCTGCAATCACTGGAATACCAGGTCTCGCAGCTTTCATAAAGAGCTCCTTGGTCTTATAGTAATGAAATTTTGCAATAACATCTCTAGCTCTCTCTCCAGCAACAGGACGACCTGACAGTGCTCTGTGAATGCGGTCTATTCTGAAGGCTTCCTCTTCTAGGTTTGGCAGCAAAAGTTTGCAGAGATCCATCATATAATTTGGGAGATCTGTAATGGATTCTGGGAGGTTACGGATCCGAATATTTTGACTTCTTGCACGTATTGGAGTTGGCTTTGTTCATCTCTTAAGGTTGACACTTCTTCTTTCAGTTGGGAGTGTGCTGCTAATAAGTCATGGTACCTCACTTCCAGGTCGGTCACTTTAGAATCAACCGCTTTTATTTCACCAGTAAGTTCTGCAGCCACTTTCTTAATTTCTCCAGTGATCTCAGTTCTAAAAGAGGAGATTAGATCTTTTAGATCCTGTATGTCTGCTTTCGTACTAGGAGCCGTGGATTCCATGGTAGCAATTGGGGGACGCTCGGAAGTTGAGGATGGCTGTCAGGCAGACTGCGTTGGTGTCTTTGTTGTACAAAAGTCCTGTATAGTTTTGGTTGCCCTTCTTGTTGAGATCCCAGCCATTCCTTTTTTATAAGAACCGTACATAAAATGTAGTTGTCAAGGTCACTTCACCTTGAGTTGTGCCACCACACCGGAGTATGGGGTGCGTTTACATAGTGAGCATATTCTTATCCACTTGTGTCAGTAAAATAGGCCGGTTAGGCATCCTCAAAAATATTGGTGTATTTTGAAAGTATCTGATGATATATTCCTACAGGTCCACTAGGTGGCAGTGCAAAATAGTTTGGTTGCAGCAATTTGGTAGATACCAGTTTTGTCCACAAGATGGAGCTAATCACATAGATTTGCTGGGAAATAGCCTCCTGGCCATCAGGTGGCGACGTTATAATGTGCTAGGCCTAGCACCGACCAGAGAAAACTTTATTATTGTGCAGATGGTGGACTTTGATCCTCATGTACAGGGTTTCAATAGATACAAACTCTGAAGAGGTTTATGTTCATAAGGCATGTAGTTTTCTATTTTTACTATTTCTGTACACAAATTGGATTGGTGGCCAGGGTTGTCATGTAAAACATTCAATGCTGTACACTATTCAATCTTTGTGTAGGGGCTTAACATATAGAGTGCTTGTTAGTTTTCCTTCAAATATGAAGTGAAAAATGATATGTTGTGCTCCACTTTATATCTCCCATCAAGAGGCCCTTTCCTGGGTAGGTGAGCTGGGGTCTAGCTGGGGTAGGATGACATAAGAGGGTCCCCTTTGGGGTTTAGACTCACCAGACACCTTCCCAATAGTTGTTGATTGTGCCCCATCCAGTATCTTTCAGTCCAGTAGATCTGTGTTAAAGTGAAGTCCAAAAGTTGCTGCACAGTGCCAGAGCAATCCAGACTGTTCAGTCGCTGCAACCTGGTCTTGTAGATCAAAAATAATCAAATTCCTTGGTATTTTCATGTTGTTTTAAAGCCTTATTGCAGGGAGCTCCGTAATTGTGCTTCCTCTCTGTCTGCTGCTAGCCACCGCAAACCCATACATTTTAACATTGTGTGACGACAACTCGCAATTACCACAACTATTATATGTAATTTTGAATCTGCATAATTTTGTATTTCTCAGTGTTGAGTTTTAGATTCCACATATCTATCTGTGTTCTGTCAGAGGCTGTAGCCTGGGTCCAGGTGCAAGTAAGCTGGGTTATGATTGTACACTGCTTCACTGCGTACTAACTTTCAAGCCAATAGCAGCACAATGCAGAGATCCACACAACAGTGTCTGAGATGCTCCTGGCTTCCTTGTACAGGGTTAAAACAAGACTACCTATTCTATAATGCTTTGTTGCACAAACTGCCATCACAGATTGAAATAATGTCATAGCTGCCTGTGATTGACAAAAATAAATTACTCAGTGTATGCAAATTTTTCAGGGGTGTTAACTTTCAAAATCAACTGCTAGCAATAATAATAATGTTTATTTTGGTATTTCTTTTCATGCAAAAGGAAATGAAAAGTTTAGGGTCCATCCCTATCAAATGCATTCATAATCCATGAAACTTAAATATGCCTTTAAATGGTCCATTCACAAAGCTCAGTGTGCATACCCAGACATCAAACTTTTCTGGACAACAATATGCGGCATTATGGGAGAATAATGGTAAGCAGTTCTCAACAGATGCTCCAAATGGAATTAACAAAAGCACAGAGGAATCCAGAGTTCATAGACCATATTAACTGATGCAAAGTATTGGGCATATTTAGTTTTTTTGCTCCCTAGTCAATTCAGGTTCATGCCTCCCTATGTCCCACTTATTGTTCCTCATTTGCCCTTGCTATATCCAAAAGCATAGGTGTATGCAGGTTTATGAATACTTACAGTATTTCAAAAACACTCAGATACACTTGTAGACAGAAATGCCACTGCATATATACATATATATATATATATATTTATATATATATATATATATACATAGTTACATAGTAATTGAGGTTGAAAAAGGATTTTTAGGCCATCAAATTCAACCTTTTATATGTATGTACAATATTTCATTGCATTGACATATTTGGGCAGCCTGTTGCTCCCTGAAAATGTGCTGCCCCAGACACAGGCTTGAATTGATGGTGAATTGTTTAAAATTACAAAAAATGTGTTTCCCATTTTTCTTTCTTTTGTTCCTTTCTACATTTTTCCTTTCTACATTTTTATATCTAACTATAAAAATAAGTTAGACAATAGGCCTCATTAAATTGCAAGGCCGCAACTCAGGGTATAAAGTCCATGGGCCTCATTCTATTATCGACCGTAAATGGGCCGCAAAGCTGCGATTCCTTGCGGGGCTCCCGTTACCTTGCAACTTAATTATACGGCGCCGCAAGGCTATCCCCTGACGGCCGGCCGTATATCTTGCAATCGGCCGTAAGCTCAGAAATCTTTAAATCCCAAAATAAATTCAAGACAGCACTGTAAAGCTCTGTAAATGCTAGGGATCATTATGGGGGACATGAAAATTAATAGCAACCCCCTCTCAAGCTTGCACATCAGCCCAAATCCGAGATTACATTAACTGTTTATTTTCCGGCCGCAGCGTGGGCGGGTCTGAGGTGCTCCAAGCCCTCTGGACTTTTTCCATGGATATGTGACATAAATTTTAAAAAATATATTTACGGATTTGAGTGTAGGGGAATGTTGTGCTATGAATGCTAATACCTACAATCACTTTAAAGTCTTATAAGAGTGAAGGATGGCTTTATTATGGCTTTGTTATGTGCTTAATTGTGTGCCTGCGGGACCTTTTTTCTGCAAGTAAGCTGCGGCTCGGTTTTAGCCTTGCAGAGAGGGTTCCCGGAGCAATTGAATAGCAACCGGGGCTTTCTTGCGGCCGAAACTCTTGCGGCCGTTTAAGATCAAAGGCTTTCCTCCGGCGCGTGCGGCCGCAAGGGATAGCAAGGCGCCGGCCGCAAGCCTGCCGGAATCCCCGGCCGGAAGGGAATAGAATAGGCGAATAGCTTGCGGCCAGTCCTTGCGGCCCCGCATCTCCTACGGCCGTTAATAGAATGAGGCCCCATATGTCTGCGGGCTTGAACTCTGCTACAATTATGGAGCGATTCAATTGAACAAGCACGCAAGTTATGGGCCGAAAGCCGAAAGCGTAAACCATGCAATCGTATGTAGAATTTCAGAACATGAACATGATCAATTAAGCAAGGCCGTAACTACCCATTTAGAAACAGCCAATAGAAAATGAGACCGTCATCATTACGGCAGTAAAACATGGAGGTTACATGTCAATCAATTAGTGTTTAGCGGTCCGATATGCGATCAGACTCGCAATCCTGCAATGTACAAAATAATAAAAATGAATGAAGGAAATGTTCTAGTCCATGTGGGTGACCTGATATTTATTAAATAATTGATTACTGAGATAGATATAACCCAAATGATGATACATAAAATTCTGAAATACATTTTTATTGCCGATTTGCGAGCTTGACACAGTACTGCAATTAATTATAATGTCTTTCATCACTTTCCCCATCATTTACAGTGCAGTATTGATTTTTTATTTGTATTTACAGTGCTACAGACATGTCTTTAACCCTTTTGCGAGTCCCATCTGGTACCCGTAGGATTTTCTTCTACATTTGCAGTTTACGGGTGTGAAAACATTTGCAGGCTTGCAATATTGTCATAATTGAATAACGATTTGCGATTATAGCGATCGTAACTCTTGCGTACATGAAAGATCAAAGGATCAACCGCAGGATTATCAGCCAGTAACCGGTAGACCGTTTGCGGCTTGCAAAAAGACGCCAATTGAATAGCAAATTAGTTTACGGCATACATTACGGGCTCCAGTAACTTACAATTTCTCAATTGAATGAGGCCCCAATGTCTGGTAAAAAAAAAATATATATATATTTGAACCAAGATCTGTTTGCTTGTGTGGGATGAAACTCCTAATAGAACCAGAGGAATAGTTAGATTTTTTTTTGTGGATCTAGGCCATTCTTGTGCACCCACAAACACCCACCCTTACAACTCCTCATCTCAACTACTTCTAAATGCACGCACATCCCTCAAGTGTCCTGTAGAGACATCAACATTTATTTTTTCTAATTAAGAACTAGCTGTATTTCTTTTTTCCAGATCAATTATGCTCTTAGGCTCTTTTCAAACATATATATATATTTTTTACATTGCGCAGAGGTCCTTTAAATTAATATAATTGATATGTGCAAAACTTAAGATTTGTAACGTTCATGTGAATATATGATAGAATGTTTCGGATTATGATGACACTTTAATTAAATGTTTAGAAGAATATGATGGGTAGAAAATGTTATAATCAGGGAATATAAAAAATCCCTAATTCGCTATGTGGATAAATGGGGGCTTTTGTCCTGATTCATATATGTAGTTAATGCAACACAGTAACTAAATGGAAGTAGTAGGTTTTTCAAAGTCAAGTTTTTTTTTTATAAGTTTTTCTTCTTAATGAAAGAATTTAGGGATGGAATAGTCTATCCTCTTAAAAAAAAGCAATGTCACATATATTGATTTGGAAGTGTCAGAAGTAAAGTCCAAATTCTTTATAATATTCCATGTACTATAAAATTAAATACTGTGCTAAAAGACTTGTCTGAACTATTTGCTTATCAGTCTTGTTAAGAAGGATAGAGCACTCGGAAATTAAAAGTAAAGGGTCCAAATATGGTATACTTTAAAATTATAAGTAACAACAAGTACAATCATATTAAAAAATGCAGTAATATGATATCAGCCCTCATGTAACTAGTGATTACTGGCAATAGTCACCCATCACAATGAGATATCAGATAATGCCAGTTGGGCAGATCATAAAGGCTGGCTTTACAAACTTTAATATATGTTTATTATAGGAATATGCATCTTTTAAAACATTCAGACATAAAATACTTGTTATTAATATAGTTATAACTTCTAGCTACTTGCCCCTCAAAAATTACAGGATTAAAATTGTAAGGCTGGCAATGCTGTATGCCACACAATGTGAGGCTTTTGCTCCTCTGAGAACCTTCGGCACTTATTGCGAGGCCCACGCTGAGCGCCTTTGGCGCTCATTGCAAGCTTCACCTCCGTGTACTTCAACTTTCCTGCTTTGCACTGATCACCTTCGGCGCTCATCGCGAGCCCCACGATGAGCGCCTTTTGCAGGTTTCGTTAACCTGCAAGTTTTGTGCTTGGGAATGCCATGTGTCTCTTTCCACCATCTCCCCCCGTCCCTTCCCTGTGTGTTTGTCCTCTGTTTGTCTGCTGAAGGCTGTTTGTTTTATTTTCAAAGTCCTGCGTCGTTGGTGTAAGTATTACTTTCTTTGCCGTTGTGTATTTTTTAAGTCCCGCGCGCCTGCTTTTGCTCAGCCTCGTTTTGATCCAGTTTCTGAATTTTTTTTAACGTTTATTGTCCGCCATTTTTTTCCTTGCTTAGTCGATTTTGGATTGGCGAAAACCTACAAATATGGCTCACAATCACTCCCAGGCTTCCTGGCTGCCCCCCTGTGCTGTCTGTGAGTGTGTTATTATATTTGTTTGTTTTTTGTCTTGTTTTTAGGGTTTTTAAATGTATGCGATTGGTTCGCAGTTGCGACCCTCACAATGCAGCCTAAGTGCAGCCTAAGTCCCAATGCAGCCTAAGTCCTGCTCCGTACTCACCTCACTTTGCGTGGCTTCGCAGAGCCTAAGTCCTGAGCCGTACACGGCTCGCCTCGCTTCGCAAGGCTTCGCAGATGAGCGCCTTTGTTTTTTGTCCGCCATTGTTTTTATTGCTTAGCCGATTTTGGATTTGCAAAAACCCACAAATATGGCTCAAAATCGCTTGCAACCTCACTCCCACGCTTCCTGCTGTCCCCCTGTGCTGTCTGTGAGTGTATTATTATATATATATTTTTTTCTATATGAAAGTGGTCACTTATATAAGTTCAAATATATATGTAAAGGTTTTAGCACCTATCTTTTATTACAAGTGATGTGAGCTACTGAATTAAACTAGAGATATAATTTAACTGCAGATATAGTTTGACTGGCTTTTGAACTTGTAATTATTTTATAATTCTAAGTGTCAGTGACAGAAATGGCCCTGCTAATGGAGGCTTCTACACTCTTACAAAATGGATAAGTAACTGGCAAACTAGGTAAGTCCCATAACATTTGCACAAAATGACGGCAATACAATTTGAAGCCTGGCAATGCTGTTTGCCACACAATGCTAGGCTCTCCCCCCTCTAACTTTAGAACTTGAAATGAGCGCCTTTGGCGCTCATTGCGAGCCTCTCCCCCCGTCTACTTTACAGGCCTTGCGATGGGCAGGCATCATCCAACCCGCCACAGGCTCATTGCAGGCATCGACCAACCCGCCACTTTCGTGCCTTGCGCTGAGCACCTTTGGCGCTCATTGCGAGCCTCTCCCCCCGTCTACTTTACAGGCCTTGCGATGGGCAGGCATCATCCAACCCGCCACAGGCTCATTGCAGGCATCGACCAACCCGCCACTTTCGTGCCTTGCGCTGAGCACCTTTGGCGCTCATTGCGAGCTTCTCCCCACTCTCTGACCCCTGTGTCTGTTTCCCCCTCTCTCTTCCATGTGTCTGTTTCCCCTCTCTCCCTCCTGCTGTCTCTTTGCCCCCTGTACCTGCCCTTTGTTTTTTCCCCCTTATTTCCCTCACCTGTGTCTCTTTCCCCCCTCTCTCACCCCTGTGTCTCTTTGCACCCTCTCCCCCTTCTCCCTCCCCTGTGTCTTTCTCCTCCCTCTCCCTCTTCAAGTCTTGTGTGCCTCGTGATCAGCCCAGATCGCGTCTTTCTCAAAGTCTTGCGAGCCTCGCGATGAGCGCCTATGCCCCACAGGCTTCGGCCTCATTGTGAGCCCTGAGTTACGGGCTTGAAAAAAATCCCTTTAAAGTAACAAGAGGGTCACTAGTGATTACAAGTTTGCCAAGCAAAATATACAGTTGGTGGAAAGAATAGTGTACGCTAAAATAAAAATGACCCCATAACGATATTTAAGAGATTTACATGCACAAAATATAAGTGAGAGACACACACACACACACACCAGAACCAACATCAGATTATAACATGTCCTGCAGCTTTGGCAGTGCAGGGTCAGTCTATTCCATGAGCAGTGACAGGAGACCTATTTCACTTGAAGGGGCTCATATGTGGCTGACAGCAGAACCTGCCTAAAGTGAAAGTTCCATTGATGTTTAGTGATCTTGTGACAGATGCTTAAGTTTCTGGTTTGACAACAGAAAGCCTTCCAAACAGTTTGGACTGGTGACCCCATTATGCAACCAAAGGTAAAATATGAATGGGAATTATATAGCTTTTATTCATAACAATTTCTAGATAGTGGTCCAATAATGTTTACTTTTTAATAAGGATTTTTTTCCTTTGAAGAGCTGAAAGGTTAAAGTTCTCTCAAAAGGGTTTGTGTATGTTATTTATGTATATATATATATATATATATATATATATATATATATATATATATATATACAGGGAGTGCAGAATTATTAGGCAAGTTGTATTTTTGAGGATTAATTTTATTATTGAACAACAACCATGTTCTCAATGAACCCAAAAAACTCATTAATATCAAAGCTGAATATTTTTGGAAGTAGTTTTTAGTTTGTTTTTAGTTTTAGCTATTTTAGGGGGATATCTGTGTGTGCAGGTGACTATTACTGTGCATAATTATTAGGCAACTTAACAAAAAACAAATATATACCCATTTCAATTATTTATTTTTACCAGTGAAATCAATATAACATCTCAACATTCACAAGTATACATTTCTGACATTCAAAAACAAAACAAAAACAAATCAGTGACCAATATAGCCACCTTTCTTTGCAAGGACACTCAAAAGCCTGCCATCCATGGATTCTGTCAGTGTTTTGATCTGTTCACCATCAACATTGCGTGCAGCAGCAACCACAGCCTCCCAGACACTGTTCAGAGAGGTGTACTGTTTTCCCTCCTTGTAAATCTCACATTTGATGATGGACCATAGGTTCTCAATGGGGTTCAGGTCAGGTGAACAAGGAGGCCATGTCATTAGATTTTCTTCTTTTATACCCTTTCTTGCCAGCCACGCTGTGGAGTACTTGGACGCGTGTGATGGAGCATTGTCCTGCATGAAAATCATGTTTTTCTTGAAGGATGCAGACTTCTTCCTGTACCACTGCTTCAAGAAGGTGTCTTCCAGGAACTGGCAGTAGGACTGGGAGTTGAGCTTGACTCCATCCTCAACCCGAAAAGGCCTCACAAGCTCATGTTTGATGATACCAGCCCAAACCAGTACTCCACCTCCACCTTGCTGGCGTCTGAGTCGGACTGGAGCTCTCTGCCCTTTACCAATCCAGCCACGGGCCCATCCATCTGGCCCATCAAGACTCACTCTCATTTCATCAGTCCATAAAACCTTAGAAAAATCAGTCTTGAGATATTTCTTGGCCCAGTCTTGACGTTTCAGCTTGTGTGTCTTGTTCAGTGGTGGTCGTCTTTCAGCCTTTCTTACCTTGGCCATGTCTCTGAGTATTGTACACCTTGTGCTTTTGGGCACTCCAGTGATGTTGCAGCTCTGAAATATGGCCAAACTGGTGGCAAGTGGCATCGTGGCAGCTTCACGCTTGACTTTTCTCACCTGTTGACTATTTTGAATGAAACGCTTGATTGTTCGATGATCACGCTTCAGAAGCTTTGCAATTTTAAGAGTGCTGCATCCCTCTGCAAGATATCTCACTATTTTTGACTTTTCTGAGCCTGTCAAGTCTTTCTTTTGACCCATTTTTCTAAAGGAAAGGAAGTTGCCTAATAATTATGCACACCTGATATAGGGTGTTGATGTCATTAGACCACACCCCTTCTCATCACAGAGATGCACATCACCTAATATGCTTAATTGGTAGTAGGCTTTCAAGCCTATACAGCTTGGAGTAAGACAACATGCATAAAGAGGATGATGTGGTCAAAATACTAATTTGCCTAATAATTCTGCACTCCCTGTATATACATGTACTAGCGACTTGCCCATCAGAAATGACGGCAATAATATTTGAAGCCTGGCAATGCTGCTTGCACACAATGCGAGGTCCCCCCCCCCCCCCTACTTTACGGGCCTTGTGATGAGCACCTTTGGCTTTGCCACTCACTGCAGGCCTCTGCCAACCCGCAACTTTTGTGACCCGCAATGAGCGCCCCCCCCCCCCCCTACTTTACAGGCCTCGCGATGAGCGCCACTCATTGCAGGCATCCTCAAACCCGCAACTTTGGGGCTCACTGCGAGCCTTTCCCCACTCTTTCCCTCCTGTGTCTCTTTGCCCCCTCTCCCTCACCTGGGGTCCCACTCCCCTTATCTCCCTCCCCTGTGTCTCTTTCCCCCTTCTTTCACCCCTGTGTCTCCTCCCCCACTCCCTCCCCTGTGTCTCTTTCCACCCCACTCCCTCCCCTGTGTCTCTTTCCACCCTCTCCCCCTCTGTGTCTCTTTCCACCCTCTCCCCCCCTCTGTGTCTCTTTCCACCCTCTCCCCCCTCTGTGTCTCTTTCCACCCTCTCCCCCCTCTGTGTCTCTTTCCACCCTCTCCCCCCTCTGTGTCTCTTTCCACCCTCTCCCGCCTCTATGTCTTTCTCCTCCCTCTGTCCTCCTCTTTGCATTTAACGGTGTGAAACCATTTGCGGGCTTGGGAAATTGTTCATTTTCCCCTGAGCCAGAATTGTTTCCGATTTATGGGCTTGACAGAAAGTTACGTCTTTACGGCCACCAAATCTGTAATTTTTTTGAAGCCTGTAACTCTTCAGATGTTTTGAGCCTCTCCCCCAACTCAAGCCACTCACGTACGCGCCCTTTTCTTTGGCGCTCATTGCAAACCCTGTCAAACCCGTAACTTTCGGGCCTCATTACATAGATGCAAGCCCGTAACTTTTAACATAGCTTGACCGACAAATCGTAATTACGACAACATATGATATATATATATATATATATACAGTTGTTCTCAAAAGTTTGCATGTACCCTTGGTGAATTGGTAATATATATATTAATTTAAAAGAAAACATGAGTGAGCAGGCAAAACACATTTCTTTTATTTCTTATGGGATTCCTGTTCAACTATAGGTTATAACAGAATGGCACAATCATAAAACAAAACATGGCAACAAAGATAAAATTAAATGACCCTGTTCAAAACTTTACATACCCTTAGTTCTTAATACTGTGTATTGCCCCCTTTAGCCACAATGACAGCATGCAGTCTTTTGTAATAGTTGTCTATGAGGCTTCTAATTCTTGCAGGTGGTATAGCTTCCCATTCGTCTTGGCAAAATGCCTCCAGGTCATGCAAAGTCTGTGGTCGTCTTGCATGAGATCTCCCCACAGAGGCTCGATGATATTAAGGTCAGGAGACTGTGATGGCCACTCCACCTTCACCTTTTTCTGCTGTAACCACTGGAGAGTCAACTTGGCCTTGTGCTTAGGTTCATTGTCATGCTGGAAAGTCCAAGAGCGTCCCTTGCGCAGCCTTCATGCAGAAGAATGCAAATGGTATGCCAGTATTTTCTGATAACATGCTGCATTCCTCTTGCCATCAATTTTCACAAGATTTCCTGTGCCTTTAGAGCTCCCCCCCCAAATCATCAGTGAGCCACCACCATGCTTCACAGTGGGGATGGTATTCTTTTCACTGTAGTCATTGAACGCTCTCCAAACATAGAGCTTATGGTTGTGACCATAAAGCTCTATTTTGATCTTGTCACTCCAAATTACAGTGTGCCAGAAGCTGTGAGGCATGTCAAGGTGTTGTCGGGCATATTGTAACCAGGCTTTTTTGTGGCATTGGCGCAGTAAAGGTTTCTATCTGGCAACTCGACCATGCAGCTCATTTTTGTTCAAGTATCGTCATATTGTGCTCCTTGAAACAACCACACTGTCTTTTTCTAGAGCAGCCTTTATTTCTCTTGTGGTTACCTGTGGGTTTTTCTTTGTATTACGAACAATTATTCTGGCAGTTGTGGCTGAAATCTCTCTTGGTCTACCTGACCTTGGCTTTGTATCAAGAGATCCACAAATGTTCTTCTTAAGTGATTGAACAGTACTGACTGGCATTTTTAAGGCTTTGGGTATCTTTTTATACCCTTTTCCATCTTAATGAAGTTCCATTACCTTGTTACACAGTTCTGTTCTGCTCCCCTTGGCTCAGTATCTAGCCTTCTCAGTGCATCCACATGAGAGCTTACAAACTCATTGACTATTTATACACAAACAATAATTGCAATTTACAAAGCCACAGGTGTGGGAAATTAACTTGTAATTGCCATTTTAACCTGTGTGTGTCACCTTGTGTGTCTGTAACAAGGCCAAACATTCAAAGGTATGTAAACTTTTTATCATTTGGGTTATATCTGTTATTATTATGAATTAAAAAGGAGCCAAGCAACTATGTGATAACAAATGGCATCATAGGATCACTATCCTTTAATTAAATACATGTTGTTTTGCATGATCAGTCATATTTTCAAAATAAATGACAAAATGTCACAATTTATGCCAGGGTATGCACAACTGTATAACTGCACAAATGTATATATATTGTCATGACCAAGAGGGGAGGGGACCAACACCTCCTGCTTTCAGCTACAGAACCACCTCTGGATTGTGAGGGTTTGGGATATCTCAGTGCCAAGCATGACAGTTAAGGACCACAACTAAGGAAATCAGCCCAGCCAATGCCATTTGGATAATAGCCCATTGCTTTAGGACCAGCAGAGTATCAGCATACCAAAATAATAAAAATCATTTACATTTGGAGACAAGAATTACATGCACACAGTGTTCAGTATTCATTGTTCACAGTATTCAAACACAGCACAAGTTTATTGGGAACAACTCACATATTTCTGTACAACATGACCCAATCAAAATGAGACCCATTGAACAAACTTCACCAGGGCCCATCCCCTTCCCCATGAGGATGAACTATCAATCAAGTGATGTCACCCTCCTTGGTCATCCCCTGCAGGACATGAGCCTGGCTGGCTGATAACTAATCCCCTCTCATTGTTCAAGGCTCTCTAGGGGGTAATTAATAATAACAATTGTAGAGACACCAAGTCTGAATGGCATATGTTCCTTTAACTTAGTTAACCCTTACCTGTCACCTCCAAGAGCAGGAAGAATAACTTTGACAAATAAGCATTACAAATACTGGTTAATAATAATAATACTATTAATAATCATAATGAATAATGACCGATGTTTTCTGGTGGAGCTGGTTCCCTTCATGTAGCTAAATGGTAGTTCCTAAACCTCAACGCATTATACTACCCAGATTGTATGATTCATACCTTAGCAAAAATGGTGAATATCACATTAAATAGTAAAAACCCAACTTCCTGTATTCCCGTGTAACCCTGGAGGGCCACATACAGATCCAAACAGCATATTAACAGATCACATATAATAGTTATCAAACTGTGATTCGTTTTCACGCTTGCAAGCCTCGCGTAGCGAGGTGAGCCATTGAAGCACAGAAGCCTTCCGAGCTCGGAGCACTCGCAAAGAGAGGCAAGCTGTTGAGGCATTGAAAAACGTGGGACTTAGCCTCCAAGCAGTTAGGATATGCAGGATTGCCTTAGGCTGCAAGCAGTTGAGGAATGCAGGACTAAGCAAGAAAAAAATGTCGGGCGAAGAAAATTAAATTGAGGCTACACGAACCCGATCCGCGCAAATCACCAACAGCCATGTACCACTTTTACCCAGGAATGTACGAGGTACAAAATACACTATTAGAAATGATGGAAAATGCTCGCGAGCTGCATAACACATAGGCAATCGCCGCCATTTTACAACACTAACTTGCAACTAATAACATTACGAATCTAAAATGGCGCTTTACCCGACTAAACAATCGGTTTGCCCTCGCTTATGCTGCCTATTTATACTGCACACTTGGTACATTGCTGACACTTTCTCCTCAAGGCAGCAACAGTCCAACTGTACATTGTACGCTGCAGGAAAATAAAAAGATTGCTGGATATATTAATTAGAAACAACTTTATTAAGTATATTAATTTATTAAGGAATTCATTAATTAATAATTATTACAAAATATATATATGAAAAATAAAAAAAACGCTAAATAGCATATTTTACACTGTTGTTACTTTATGAATACATTAATGCTTTGCACTTCCTAATACATTTATTAATTCCTAATTCATTATTAACGTACATTCATTTAAAAAGTATTAATTAGTAATGGAAACTAAAAATTTATACTTTCCACTACTAAAATTGTTTTATTTTTTACACTGCACTTACATATCTGGATTACTGCTCATTGGCTGCCAGTGATAGCACTCTCAAAGCAGTTTCATATTTAAATCTCTTTATAATGCTCTGAGACCTGAAAACATTTTCTAATTTACACTGCACTAAAAAAATTGTATATTTAACACTGTACTTATATGTCTGTCTTTGAGATGAACGCTGAAGATGATCGTTGCAAAGCACGAAACATGAAGGATATGAGGGGAGAGACTCGAAATGATCACCCAAGGTGCTCAGAGGAGCAAAAGTACACAAGGGGAGAGGCTCACAATGAGCGCTGAAGGTCCTCAGAGGAGCAAAAGCTTTACATTGTGTGGCAAACAGCATTGCCATGGCTTCAAATTTTATTGCCCCGTCATTTTTGACGGGCAAGTCGCTAGTTCATACATTAAGCATTAAAACCCTCTTCAGCAGTTTGCTAGCCATACAAATCATACAGTTTCACTGATTCAATGGAAAGATATCCTAGTGAGTAATCTTTCATGATCCATAAATCTAATCTTGTATACCCATTAAAGAGGGGTTATGAATTATGCCACATACCCAGTGTTACTAAAGCAAGATTAATAAGACTAAACTACCACCCCCACTCTTTTCGCATCACCTTTTGTATACCTCTAAATTTGGGGGTCTTTGTTCCTTACTGAAAAGCGGAACATGTTCTTGTCTCTGAGGTGGTAATTAACAAGCTAATATCACTAAATGGCTTGAAAACATTGTGTCTGATTAGGCCATTCATGTCTAGGGACAATATATTGACCATTGAGTCACCTAAACAATATGGATGGGACAGGGAAATATATCAATGTTTTATTCACAGGCTTTAGCAAAAGTGTATTCTTGTCATTTACTTTTTAAACCCTGTTGCAATATGTTGCATTACTTACAACTACTGCTAGCTTACTCGTGCAATAAGAGCCCCAACATGATATATTCTGGCCTGTAGTCCCCATTCTAGTGTCACCAACATAACAAAATGTATATAATACATAACTAGTAGAAATGATATTGCAATAAACAAAAATCATCTTTCCTTTTTTCTGGCAACCATCAGCCACTAGGTGGTGTGGCCGAGATTTTAGTAAATGTATTGTTAGTGTAAAGCGAATCATCCACCACTACCCTAAACCCTAACACTAGGAAAATGACAAAAAGCTTGGCCGAGCCACTTAGCTAGCGGTCAGAAAACAAGAAAGGTCCCCAAAACAACACAGTCTTAACCCTTACAACCCCGAAGTCCATAATTTCAGGTGGCTGTACCAGTAAGGCCAAAATGGGGCCTTGCTTGTGGGCTTTAGGGAAATCTCACTCTGGCCCACAAAGCCACATATATAAATAAATATATATAAATATATATTATTGGTACCTAATAATTGGTATATATATATACACACACACTGGTTTATGAGCAGACCACTTGCTTCTACACCCACATGTCTGGATTGCTCCCTTGTTTTTGTCTTAACTTCTAATGTGTGAGTCTCCTTGGGTGTCCAGTTTTGGGGGGAAACAGCCAATTTATAAGAGGTTCATGTGCATTCAAACACCCAGGATTTGGGGAGGGTCTAATCTATCTAGATAGACAAATGCTCATGCTACTATTAGTGACTCTTGGTATCAGCAGTGTGTCTCTTTTGTTGCTACTGTTAAGACATATGCTTTAGGTTTCTATAATGGATGTCATATCAACAAGCTGAAAAATACCACAGCTCACCATGGAAACCTTTAGTACCCAGCTCATACCAGGAGATGGCATAAGCCTGGGAGCAGACCATCAGCAGTGACTCAGGGATATACAAACAATGGACCACATACACACAAAACCCAATCTACACCACAAAGCACTCTTAAGCACGATAGTACATAATATAATTTATTATTTATAATCCAATACAATGAAAAGGTCGCAATATAAAGCAGTGTTTTCCACCTGAATGTGAATACGAATAAAGTTGTTGAAAGAAAGAAAAAAACTCCGTACATTACA
Source organism: Discoglossus pictus (assembly GCA_027410445.1). Taxonomy (NCBI): domain Eukaryota; kingdom Metazoa; phylum Chordata; class Amphibia; order Anura; family Alytidae; genus Discoglossus; species Discoglossus pictus. Next base: position 113,262,525 of record CM050165.1, on the reverse strand, counting down.
TTGGCGTTTCTACGTACAACCCCGTACGTCAAGTCGCCGCATCCTCCGTCACTTCCGGTATCTCCTCCTTCTGTCCGGCTTCCTGGCTGCTACCCCGGATGGTGTATAGCGGTAGCGGTGCTGCTGCGGCTGCTGCTCCCTTGTCACCTGACGCAGCGGCCGACGGCCCTCCTCCTCCTGCAGCTCTCCCCGTGCCGGACTCTTCAGTTTCCAGTCCCCGGAGCTCGCCTCCTCCTCTTCCTCCCCGCGGTCTCGCCGCCCCGGTGTCCCGCCCGGAGGGGGCCCTGCTGCCGAAGATGGCGGCGGGGGCAGCGGCGGGTGCCTCGGAGTGGTTGGTGCTGAGGGACGGCTGCCTACGCTGTGACGAGCAGGGTGTAAGCAGTCTGTCCTATCACCCGGCCCTCAACACCATCTTGGCTGTCACTAGTCGGGGGAGCATCAAAGTGATCGACGGCACGTCCGGGGCCATCCTGCAGGCGTCAGCAGTGCACGGTGAGCATTGGGGGTGCATGGATATTACATGTAGGGCATAGAGCTTAATGTGACGTCTATGGAGATCATCCCATCATATTGACAGCTGGGATTGATGAGACACCCTGTGGTGCCACACTGAGACGGCACTTATATTACTGATATGCCTTGTGACACCTAGAGTCTTATAATCCGGCACCTCTTTTAATCCAGACATATTTTAATTGGCACAAGTTGTTTAGTTTCATTGCTTTCTTTCCCCCCCAAAAGCCAGCTTTGTAAATAGATGAGGCTTTCATTAAACATGCCTTTAAAGCTCTGCTTCAAAGGAACATGTTATAACTGAGTATTATCACACCCTTACATAAAGACATAGAATTGCAGTATTTGTTTAAAAAATAAAAACCACTGCTGGTTTTACAAGATTACCAATCCGGAAACATGGCGAAACGGACGATGCCGGATTATCTGTGTACCTGTATATGCAATGTATGACAAATGTCTAACACTTATAGACCAGGAATAATTTATAGGAGCCAGACAGGCTGTTTGTAGGAGGTTATAAAGTAGCCCCTCATAGATATAATTTGTACGCTGGAACAAAAGGAACCAGAACTAGACCTTTTAGGAGCATAATTTAGGAACATTATGTCTAATATATATTGACATGTCGCTGATCCCTTTCAGACAGACAGCTGACATGTCCAAGATTGACAGCTGGAATTGATGCAACAGATTAACATAGACTGAGCTCACAATTATCTTCGTTATACATGTGATCTTGGTTATAGAACTGTATATTTTAGATTGCCACTGATATATTTTAGTTTAATTGATATATATATATATATATATATATATATATATATATATATATATATATATATATATATACACACACACACAATCTATGCATGGGAATCAAGCACGTTTTGCAACCATTACACTACTAGTACTGTATATAATTATATATTTTAAAATCCTCCCAAAGAGACAACTGATATTCACAAGACGTTGCCAAGGATAATTGATGAAACACATGCTATACAGCCTTATTTGCATGTCTAATCTTAGATACTGATATCATTAGACACAACTATAGTTAGAGGACTGAATATTTTGTTGTTTGACATATTTTAGTTAGAATTATATATAGATGCATGTTATGCTTGGGCATTGATTATACACAGGAGTAATTTTTAGTTTAGTAATTATAGAGCTTGATGCATATATTAGCACACATTGTTACATAGTTTTTTTTTAAATGGTATAAAAGTCTAATCTGCTTTTTTAAAGGGACATGAAATACAAATATTTTTTCATACATTTATTAGAGCATGCTTTTAGCATTACCAAAGTCATGTTTTGCATGAAAAAATAAAACCTGTAAACTTAATTGAAATTAACATGAATTGCACAGAGCATATATGTAAATGTTATTGGCAACCAAGTATGGCCTACACATCTGTATTCTGATTGACTTACAGGGACAAGCCCACAGATCAGTAAAACATTTGAATATTTTTTTTCTTCTTTTAGAGCATAATTTGGAAAAAAATAATGCACAGTGATACCTTATCAAATACCCTCTTTCAGATGCAACAAAGAAAAAATAAACAATGCTTTCAATGTCCCTGTAAGAAATTGACAGCTGTAATATTATGTGGCAACTGGTACATCTTGATCCACAATTATCTCCGTATTATACCATTAGTCCATTTCGACACAATTATTATGGCTACAGTTCTGCTTTTTGTGATCTGTCCTTTTTATATGCTAGACATTATTTTATACATATTAATTATTATATGTTATGAGCTGAGCATCAGTGGAGGAATGCTAATGTAGTAGTAGATAAAAGTATTGTGTTGAGAGAACAAGTAAGATATTAGAAGACTAATCTTGCTGCCCACAAGATCGTAACTTAAGAGATCTTGTTGAGTCTTTATACAAGAACAGATATCTTCTGTATTATAGTTTTTTGCTATTTTTTAAGCTTTATAAAAGAAGCAATAACCCTTGTGTGTGTGTGTATAGTTTTAGCTGACTTTAACTCACAGTGACATTGTTGAACAACATCTGTAATGTTTATTATAGCACTAGTTATTCTAGATCCGTGGCTTGAATGACGTGGTATCTATTTTTTCAGTAGTCGTCCTAATGAAATTTACAAAATAACCTACACAAGGAGTCGTGTTGTCCTATCTATATATGCATTCAATAGAAAAAGAAAATGGGAAAAGTGTGCTCCCACCAAGTTGCCTATTCATTTCCAATTGTTAGTGGTATTTTGCTATTAGACTACAGCTTCTTGTATCTATTGAAGTAGCGGAGAACCGTACCAATTTCTAGCATATATGTATCTATGACTAAACTTAGAGCATATATATATATATATATATATATATATATATATATATATATATATATATATATATATATATATATATATTGCCTTATGGAAAAAAAATTAGATCATGCACTTTATTGTATTTTATAAAACGTAAAATAACATAGCATAAATGAGGTGCTATATTGTGCACTGTTTTTAGATATTCACCTAATTAACCACTTTTAGATTATTTATTAAAGCCATACTGTAAACGCTTAAAAGGACATGGCGGGCGTCTGGATTTCAGTAGGAATATATGTCTATGTATATTTTATTAAGAAGTGCTCAAACACATTTTTGTCTAAAATCATGCAATATTTACCTTGTATTCGTTGTGAAAGCCAGAAACTGTCAATGTATCTTAACAATATTAAGTCTACTGGTATATCTGACTTTACGTTTTGGATGCTACTGTTTTAAAAAACAAAATAATGATGGAAATACATGCACAAACCGGCATTGCAATTTTAAACATATATTTGTCAGAAGTAACATTTTAAGAGCCCTGTAGACCAGAGTTGTTTGTTTTTTTACAGTGAAGTAAATCCACATTTCTAACCCCCAGTGACAGAGGTGCAGATAATTGATGAAAACCTTGGTAAGAGGTTTTGCCAGTTATCACAGTTACGTTATTATTGAGACTATGTATTTGTAATGTAAATGTTATCTATTTTTTATCTATTTTTCTCATAAGCTAGATACATTATTTCTATAATATTTACACACATTTTATATATCTATATCTCTTTCTCTCTCTCTCTCTCTCTCTCTCTCTCTCTCTCTCTCTCTCTCTCTCTCTCTCTATATATATCTATATATATATATCTATATATATATATCTATATATATATATCTATATATATATATATATCTATATATATATATATATATATATATATATATATATATATATATATATATATATATATATATATATATATATATAATCTCACACACTTGCCTACATACACACATCTTAAAGAGAAAATGTTGGTTTTATTTAAATATACCGTTATTACAATTATGCTTTGCTTGAACATATATTATATCATAAGGCATTTTTCCTAAAAGATGGAAACCAAAATATTCCTTTTAATGAACAAATTATGTGGAAAAGCAATTGATGTATAAGGATAGGCACTGTTTGTTATGAATTTTGGGAGTGGAAAGGGACAATGCACACCCCAATAAAAATTAAAAAAACAACAACAACAACGTTAGGGAACACACATATATGCACTGAGTGAAAAGATGCATTTGGGACTGCTGACCAAATTCTTAGAAAGGCGGACCACCTGTATTGGTTGCAGGGAAAACTGATTATCGGAAGACTCAAGTTCTGTCTTTAAATAGAATATGGTTATCAGGTCATTTGTATCATGCAATAATTGACACAAGACACTCCATATTTAAATCAACACATCAGAGGTCCCAATGGTAGGGTATTTAAGTACCAATGAACAAATATGAATATTTGCAATTGGGAGTTTTTGGAAGAAATTTATTTTTAGCAATGGAAAAAGCAGCTTTGAATTTACAAAAATTACTTGAGAGATCTTCCCTTTGCAGCAGTCTTGTTTTCATTATCTAAACTATCTCATTTAGTGGATTAATTTTTTTCCCTTTGCAGGCAACTTTGAAAATAGAAACTAGCTGTTCAGATTTATATCTGAGACTTGTATCTAAGTAGTCACCTGTAAAAGGAGCCTATTAATCAGAGAGCCATTTATCAGGAAAACAAGACCGTTCAGGTGGGAGGATCTCTTGAGTGAATGAATGCAAAAATGTATTAAATTCATTCATCCTAGGTGACCCTCTCACCATACTGATCTTGTTATTCTCTATCTAATCCTACATACATATGTAGGTACACCTACACACCTCCCACCTCCTCCCATAATCCACCTCATTGGGCAGAATTTCATACAATAAGTATTATTTTTAAAGCTGCATATGAAACGGAAAGGCTACTTTTTGCTCCAGTGGCCTTTGTCAGGCTTATGCATGTACACACTGGTACCAGACATGCTGTTTCTAGGTGCCTTTTAAGGAAGCTCTTGGAGTTGCATTTGTTTTTCCTCAATCTATACCTTGGTACTCTATAGTTTATTGTTAGCTGAAGTTTAGGGGATATTTCACTGCAGAAACTGGAAGCTTACATACAATCCTAATATTTACAAAATGCCTAATGTTTGCAACAGTGGTTACAGCTAATGCATACAGACTGTGAAGAGCAGTGTTGCAAATTAGGCTGTCAGTGACTTTTCTCAAGCAGCATGTTGCAGAACGTTGCCACTGATTGGTTTCTAGTACTTAGAAGTACTCCATGACCTGCAGAGCTGAGAAACCAGTTAGGAACTGTTTTAGTCAGAAAACAGAGCTTTTAAGCACTTCTTAATAAAATAAAGCACACAAAAGTAAAGAGATACATAGGTATATTATATTCATTGTGAAATACAGAAACCTTCTGTGTCCCTTTTTAACAATATTAAGTCTCTAAAAGATTAACACATTTCTAATCTCATCAAAGTGTCAATTTCAATTTTGTTTTAAGGGCAAGTAGTAATGTATAAACATAAGCATGCTCTGGATCCTTTGCTTTCTCCTCAACCAACAATCCTAATTTTATTCTGTTGCCTGCAAATCACTTAAACCATTACGTGGTTATCTAAAATGCTATGGCCTTTCACTACACTGGGACCCGGGCACCCATAATGGCTGGACTAAACTATGCCATTTAAGTTGTTGCTATAGAGAAAAAGGCAGGTGAACCATGACATGGTATAAAACAACTGGGATCTATCCTGTTCTAGTTACAGCTGCAGTGACAGCAGCAGTTGCAGCAAGAAGCTGCTAGAAGGCGCTGCCGATATTTTACAGCGCTGCTGATATTTCAGAGAAGTTCTAACCTTAGTATGCTACTCTAACCCTTTACCTAAGCCTAACACTATACCGGCCCTGAAATATCAGCAGCGATATCTGGCGGTTGCTCGCCGCCACTGCTACTTGCACTGCTGGTGGACTGCTGCCGTAACTAGAACAGTAAAGGACCGAAAACTGTAAAGCAATATAACTTCACTTTATTTGTTTATGTGAACAGGCTGTATTTTTAATTTATATATTTAGATGCGTGTAAATAATTTCTAATTTCCTATATGGAAGGTTTCTGTTTTTCTCTAGGAATATAATATACCTTTTGTACACATTTGCTTTTGTGTACGTTATTTATTATTAAGAAGTGCTTAAAAGCCCAGAGCTTAAGGTGCACAAAGGTAAAGAGATAGATAGGTATATTGTATTCTTAGTGAAATCCAGAAACGTTCCATGCCGCCACTTACAT
>CM050165.1:112588822-112648822 GCA_027410445.1 Discoglossus pictus | reverse complement strand
ATTGTGCAAACGCCACTGTTCAGGGGACCAGAGAGGTGTAATATTGTGCAAATGCCACTGTTCAGGGGTCTAGAGAGGTGTAATATTGTGCAAATGCAACTTTGGGGGACCAGAGAGGCAGAATATTGTGCAAATGTCGTTGTTTGGTGTTATCAGAAATGTGTAATAATGTGCAAATGCCACTATTAGGGGGACTAGAGATGTATAATATTGTGCAAATGCTGCTTTTCAGGAGACCAGAGATGTGTAGTATTGTGCAAACGCCACTGTTTCAGGAGACGAGAGATGTGTAATATTGTGCACAATATACACCAGATAGGTTTAATATTGCGCAAATGCCATGGTTCATGGGACCAGAGATGTGTAGTATTGTGCAAATGCCACTGTTCTGGGGACTAGAGATGTGTAATATTGGGCAAATGCCGCTTTTCAGAGAACCAGAGATGTGTAATATTGTGCCAGATGCCATGGTTCGGGGGACTAGGGATGTGTAATATTGTGCAAATGCCACTGTTCAGGGGACCAGAGATGTGTAGTATTGTGCAAACGCCACTGTTTCAGGAGACGAGAGATGTGTAATATTGTGCACAATATACACCAGATAGGTTTAATATTGCGCAAATGCCATGGTTCATGGGACCAGAGATGTGTAGTATTGTGCAAATGCCACTGTTCTGGGGACTAGAGATGTGTAATATTGGGCAAATGCCGCTTTTCAGAGAACCAGAGATGTGTAATATTGTGCCAGATGCCATGGTTCGGGGGACTAGGGATGTGTAATATTGTGCAAATGCCACTGTTCAGGGGACCAGAGATGTGTAATATTGTGCAAATGCCAGGGGACATTACTTAGTAAAACATACACAGAACAAACATTGTAGTGATTCAATTTCACCCCAATTATTCTATGTTGTGGGCACACTCACATTTACATGCCTATAATTCTGTCATATACCTAATGGTCTTATTCATATACTAATTTATCTAATATAGTGGTGTCTCAAATGAACATAAATACCACAATATTTAAAAGAGCACATCTTAAACTTTTCAAAAATTGTTTTCTCCTTGAAAAAAATAAGTAAAACCTGTTTAAACTTTATTAAAACTAAAAGGATACGCAGAGAGCATATTTTAGTCTGGAGATCTCTGAGACCTTTATTTGAAAAACAAAAATACACTGTGGTACATTATGAAATGATGTGGTCCAAATTGTGCTGAATAAAGCGGCCCTTTAAAATCATTCCTATGAATAAAACAAAAAGTGAAGGGCCCACATCTGGGCATGGACATCACTTAATGACTTATTATCTATGACTACTGTAACGGATCATCACAGTTGACCAGCTTGCCAAATTCTCCTCCACCCCATTAAAATTAGTGTTTTAGAGAGTGGAAGAACCCATTCACCATATCAAGCCTTATTTACTTGGTTTGACTATATATATAATGTGAATATTCATTCCATGTATATTTAGAAGATCCCTTACAAATGCTCTGTAACATATCTCTATGTTTTGGACACACCAAGAACATTCCTTCCAGCCACAAAGTATGTATTATTTCATTTGTTGTACTGAGTTTTTTGTTCATGGATACACATTGGATTCATTGCAAGTTGTTTATTGGTCCCACATGGAATTATTCATTGTGGTTGTTGAACATAACAGGGGTCACCTTTTCAGCTTTGCTACATGAATATTTTTCATTGATGCCGCTCGGGAGCATTTTTGGATAACCTCCTCAGTTCCATTACACTTGTTGTTCGAATTTGTCTTTGAGGATTGAAATACTCATATAAAGCAACATCTATGCATAAATTCAGGGTGTATCCTATAAAATATATTTCAACCAGCAAAGATTCTTATTTTTTATGTAGGTTGAAGCTGTGAATGTTAATACTTTTGGCACTTAATATTGGATTGCTAGGGTGCATAAAATTCATGCAGCAGTTGCCAAATCTTCTATGAAATCCCTGAACATTTGGATGCTCTAAATGCATTACGTATTTTTTTTCCTCCTATATATAGTTTGCAGTAAAGTGGCACTGGGATCATAAACATTGCACGCAAGAAAAATTAATGTTAGCCATTTGATATTTATTATACTTGTCTAAACTATGAATTTTGAACAGGTGACAAGCTTTGAAATCTGAAAATGTGTTATCTATCACAATATTTGTCAGCTAGGGCTTGCTAGGCATCAAAATAATAATATTATATGCTATGGTAGTAGAAGAATCCATCGATTTCTTTTTTTTTTTTTTTTTTTCTTAACGTTTTTGGAAATCACTCTCCTGGTAAAATTTGTTTGGATGTTAAATACACACATAGTACTTGAAGAAATGGAATAAAGGTAAATCAATGATTTTTATGTCTTCAGATTTAACTTGCATTTGCAAATAAGTACACTTCTCCAGTCATTGTTCTTGTAGTTCAAGAAATTCTGCATGTTTGAGAAGTATGTAACAAACTAGCAACATTAGTAGCTGGGTAAGCAATGGATAGTGTTTCCTGGTGGTCCAGTGGTTAGGATGTGGTGCTTTTACCGCTTCCACCTGGGTTTGATTCCAGTCAGGGATCCAAGAGGTCACACCACTCTAAAGCTATGCAGGGTTGGGCCTGGTCAATACTTGGATGGGAGACCACTCAGGAGTTGTATGCTGTGGCCTCTGGAGAAGGAACTGGTAACCCACTCCAGTATATCTGCCATGAAAACCAAGTGGATCAGCATGACATGGACATGTGTGCCTGGTGTGTTATGGTCCTTGTGGTCACAGAGAGTAGGAAACGACTGAACAACGCAAATAGAATGCAACAATGGATATAGTAATGGGTATTCTGATCACATTTATAAACCACTCTGCAAATGTCACCAGAACCCCTTGATGGCAATATCGCACCATATTATATATTTAGCCATTATATATTATATTCTCTGTCTTTTTACAAAATACTACATTTAAACGTTAGAACATTAGGGATTTTTTTTTAAAGAAAATGTATAGATTTATTAGTAAAAACTTTGTAGGGCAACTGTCTCATGTTATCCAGTTCAGTTTTATTTTTTATATGAGAGCTAGCGGGTAAGCATAAATTACCTGTAGGTATTTATAGATAAAATACATTCTGGCAGTGTCCATAGTACTTAATCAGCTTTTCTACACATTGGGCTTTGTGATTGACTTATCCGATAACTGAATTGTCTGTAATTTTATCATTCTAGGAACACAATCTGCACAGAAACTAACACTTGTCTTCTTTAAAACGTATCACTAGTTTGGGATTTTGACCATTTTCTATAATAAAGATACATCATAATAAATATATATAGTGTCACAAGGGATCTCCTAGTACTTACAGTCTAATTCTATCTGACAACTAGGGCAAAATGTATCTTAAAGAGCACATTTAATATTGTTTCTGGTGTTATGAAGATGGATTAGTATTTGGAAGCACTAAAGTATTCAACGTTTTATATGTCACTCATAATGCTACATCTGATAATTATAATATATGAATACAATACAGGACTGACACATTTTTGGTTTGAAACAGAAGGTAGTGAAACAAAAACAATATTTTGTTACTGCCACTATAAAGTGTTGCATTCAAATACTTAATTTTATTATTCACGTAATTAGAACCATGTTGATTTAAGGGCCTAGACATGGTAGATAGCATGTATGAAGACCTTTGGACGGAAGTTTGTGACATTTCCAGTAAACAGCAGCAAAGAATATCCCCCAAAAAGAAAACTTAGAAGGCAAACTTGGCTGTCTGATGAGGCTTGGGAAAGAAGGTAGTGGCTATAAGAAATCATTTGCACAACTGAATGCAGAAGTCCAGAGGAGTGCAAGAAGAGACCAGGAGAAATTCTATAATATTTGGGCCGAGAACTACCAGATGTGCAAGGCGGGTTTTTGGCCATATCATAAGAGGACAGGATTCCCTAGAGAAGACTCTGACAGTGGGAAAGATTGAAGGCATAAGAAGAATATGGCGGCAGAGATGGATATGGATAGATGGTCATTAAAGCAATGAACATGATCTTTATGGAGCTCTGAAGGGCAGATGTGTCTTCTGTGCAGAGGTCTATAGGGTCACAGAGAGTCTGACACTAGTGAATGACCGAATAACAAGTACGTAGGTCACAACTCATCACAATGTTCATGAATCAAGACTTAATATGTAGATGCAAAGTTATCATTTGTGGAGGCAGTCAATTTAACCAGAGACAAAAACTCTAACCTTTGAAAGTGAATTTAATATTAAATGTTTCTGTTCTAAATCATTACATATGCATGAAGTAGTAAATAAATTTTTAAGGGGTATCATCAAAATACATGTTTAGAAACAATACATTATAACAACCGAATATTTCACTCCTTGAACATTTAGCCAGTTATTATTATTTATTATAGATACTTTTATATTTATTACGGATGACAGATGCTTTAACGTCACTGAGTGGGTGACATTTTTTGCATGGTTTCTTCAAACATTTCAGCTACAGAAATAAATTGGAATAGAAATGTTAGTGGTTAACATTTCTTCAGTTAACGCAAGGGTCATACAAAATAATTTACCATGCAATTTTCTTAAAATAGGAGCAAGACAACCAAGGAAGATGTAATATTTTTACAAGGGAGACGTGTTTTAGATGGACTGCTGACTTCATTCTTAACATATCCAATTTCAAAGTCTAAAATATCTAATAGTAGACCCTCCCCAGCTGCTTTTTGGCCCACACATGAGAATTGAAATAGTACTGTATGATTGAGAAGGCTCTCCACAGCACGTCTGGACACTGTAGATTAGAAGTAATAGAGAACCTGTTTTTGAAAGTCTCAATTAATCTAAAATATGAGACCACTTTAAAAAAAAAAGGCATCAGTTTACAAGAACGGATCAGTATGATAAGTAATTATTCCTCTGGTTTGTTAATCCATCATGGCTCCAATACCCAATGAACTTAACAAATAATAGGTTTATTTCCAATGATTTGAAAAATATTTATTGCAAGTGTGAACTTGAATAGTGTTTCTCAACATCCAGCTCCCAAGACCTCAAATAAAAAGGGATGATAAATTGGGAGAGGAGGGCTGATGTCGTAGGCAATACTACCCCTTAAATATGTAATTAAATTACTTAGTTGAAAATATAGACTACTTGAGAAAAGTCCTACTGAGAAACTAAAGGAAAAGATGATGTGCCACACATATATATTACCTTGTTTATTATTGTCTGATTCTCACAATTGTGTTGCACAGTACAGGAGCAGTAACTCACTAGTACCTGGTATCAAAAAGGCCAAATTTATTTTATCTGTCTTTTGCAAAAGTGGTTTCTTGATTGTGAGTTAACTACACATTCTATGAATATTTCTTAGTTTTATCCCTTTTCCCAATTGTTGATCACCTTTTCCTACTACACATTCACTTTTTTAGTGGTGTCCCATTGTTCCCATCATATGTAATTTCCTTTTCTGGAGTCATCATGCCTACTCTTGCTATGTAGGAGGAGGCATCCTGTTTAGAGCTTATTATTCACTAGAGAAAAATAACTCCATTCAATTCATTTTAACTTCTGCTGAATGATGTACAAAAGTTATCTTCTCATATATAACCTGATCGCCTAAATGAGTAAGCATCTTGTCTTTGTTGGCTATCTGAAATGTAGCAAGTGAAGTTTTGGGAAGCCTCTCCATTCCAGATGTGGGACTATTGGCAGTGCAGCAGGGACAGGGCACTAGGGGCACAACAGGATAGGGGCACTCTGCTACCGGCAATTACCTGGAGTAAAGGCGAAGTCCTAATGTATTAAGGGAGAGGGACAGATAGTTATTTATTTCAAATGTAAACATGTTTTCTGACCATCTACACATATATATGGCTTTTTATTGACCCCTATAAGCACATACCTTATATAGAGATACTAGAGGAAGGGGGGTAATCTGCACCAAAGCCATCTTTTTTCCATCTTCATCACTGTTCCATTCATATGGTATCTTATGGTAAATATATGCATTTGATTTCTCCAAAAAGTGTGTCTTTAGAGCACTTTTTTGTTTAATATAAATGTTCTTCTTTCCTGCTGTTCTCCCTCATGAGAGTTGACATCATGCACAGCTGTGACCTAAAATCACACACACAAGGAGGAGCTTCACAATAGCAATGCCTCATGCTTCTTAGAAGCGGACAGTGACATGCTGTGTACCAGAGTAGTACGAGGCACCTTCAATTTGCACCACAATAATGCCCTAAAAAGAGGAGCCCAGGAAAATGAAATCTGTCACAGCTATGCAATACATCAGCTCTCCTGAGGAAGAGCAGCAAAAGAGCGGAGGGCTCCTGAAGGTGAGAAACGGTTACTCTGATGATTTTTTAGAAGTAACATGTACATTTTATGTCCTATTAAACTGATTAGGATATAATCATTTAACCTATTTATATACCCAAAAAATGCTTAAAGAGTCCCTTTAAGACCCATTACCCAGTGTATTTCCTCCTTGCACTGTTCTTACCAGTTGCCTAAGAGTCACCCACTCATTCAAAACATCTCAGAAACCTAACATTCCTTGAAACTGGCCATTCCCATCAAAATCCCACATTATGGGAACCTTTTACGCAGATGGATTGTAATGTTGGTGTCTGTCAAACAGGAAGTGGAAACAAAGGAGACAAAAATAGATTATAAACCTGCCCCTGAATTGGCATTCAGGTCCATTTACCTGGAGCTTACCTCTGTTCTGAGGTCAGGGTTTGGCAGTTGATATCAAAGTTGGCATCACTTGCAGATGATCCATGCAGGTGTTAGAATGGATTAATGATAAGACGAGCAACAGTTTGGGGCTGGCACCAACACAAGAAAAACAGCACAACCATGGCACTTTCTCAAGAAAGGTCATTTGATACGGACTCCACCTTATAGCCCTCGACATTACGCAAATTAATTAACTCATACTGTTGTTTGTAAGCACCGTATCTTCCATCTCCTTGGGTTAATGCACTTTGAAAGGACACTGTGCAGTACCCAGGGATGGCATGCGTAGGTGCACAAGACCTCACATTGATACTATTTATGTGGTTACATTATGTCTTGCCACACATACATATATGGCGCAAGACATAATGTAACTTGCTGTCAGTATTCAGAAAAAAAAACTGTTATTTGTTGATTAAAACATTATGTAAATGAGTCTGACAGTATCTTCAGGAACCATTATCTGTCCAAAAGAGTGTACAGTTTAATTGAAAATAAATGAAGAACAAGACGGCCATGACACCTGTGCTTGTCTGTATATTGTAAATGTGGTAGAACATGTCAAATGATTGTCTTGTCATAAAATTGAGGAAAGGAAGTATGCTGTGCACAAAACAGGCCCAATAAAATGATGAAACTTGTTTTTTTTATATATTTATTTAAGAGAAATTTCTGCCTTGTGCTTGCCTTTCAGTAAAAGACTAGACACAACAAATTTCTGAAATATCTTTCCAGTGAAACTCTCTCTTGGCTTATGATTCTCCTTATGTCTTGGCCCCACTCCTTGTCTTAACAGCTTTGCTGCTTGTGACCCTCAAGTCCTGGAAGGTTCTGCATTGCTTTTCTTTGAGTGCTGGATAAGAGTTTACTGTGCACATGTCAAACTAGCACCTGTTGTAGTGAAATTTGATTTCAGTGTATAGATGGAAATACACTTCTGTTGTGCACTTGGAAGATACATAGATGATGAGGTTAAAAGGGGCTTGGATGTACACTACATTTTGGTGCTTTAATGCAGAATAAAACACCTAAGTAAATATCATATAAGATCTACGTACAAATATTCAAGAGTGGTGATGGAAGTCTGAAAAAGAATCTATATTTTAGACCAACACCTCAGGATATTTATGACTAATATTAACATTTTACTTTTATTTGATCTTTAAAACACTGGAATATATCAAAATATATATTTTTTTAAATGAGAGACTTAGTTAAAAAAAAACATCACAATTTCACATAAAATGTATTAATATTCACATTTATCTTAGAGTTGAAGCCTAATAAATTAGAACATTCTTGCTCGAACTAATGCATTTTTACATAAATTTACTAAGTTACATTTCATGTTAGTAAATTGAAACAATTTAATTTTGTTGGCACTTTGTAATCCTTGTATAATGTTGTTAATACTTGACCTAAGCATTCGTGACTTGGTCCTTCCCAATACTACAACCAATATCACCTCACCTCTTGAAATAATGACACAAAACATAGCGTTGGTAATTAACAGGCCACAACTTTATTAAGACTTATAACATTAAATCCGAGGTAGCTGTACACCCCACCTCGGAAGGAGTTCTACCCCTACCCCAGAAGCCCATTGGAACCCCATGTCCCCAAGGCCTCTGGGACCAACCAAACCGGATACCTTCCAATCTACTGAGCTCCAACCAAAGGTGATACAGCACCTTCGCATACAGGTGTGAAAAGTGAGGAAAAATTACTCCCTATAACACATCCTATCCCCCACTGCCAAACCTCTCTACCAATCACTACCCTGCACTGTTCCCGGTCAAATGCCCCTTCACCTATGCTGTCTCCAGGGCACCCATACATAACCTTAATGCGTGTAATACCTGATTTGAAGCATACATTGTCAGGCTTTAGTAGTAAATCATAATACGTCTGAGTTTATCCCTATAACAACATCTAGCGAATATGAATACAAACAATCCCTACTTGATTCACTAAGGGGTTAATATATTTTTATCAAAAGCTATTATGTAGGCATACATTTTTAATTACATCTTCGCTTAGCATAATTAATAAATAGTTAGGCTTAAGTATTAGGCATCCACATTCCAGAGTTTGTCCCTATAAAGGGCTTCACTGGTATTGATGTACTGGGCCCCCACTTAACTTGCCCTACCTAAGGAAGCAGCAATTAACCAGACAAACCCTGTTTGCTGAAAATTACCTTCTCAAGATTGGTGAGTTAGCGAGCTCCTGCACTGAATTTTCTTATACAATTGTCTAATAAGAGGAAAACATTCTTCCTGACCCCAAATATTGGCAATTGGATTACTCCATGGATCAATACTCCTTCTCTCGTTACCCAAAATAACCCTGAATGCCTTTTTTATTAAAAAATATATATCCAACCCCTTTCGAAAGTTGGCCATCAATTTTGTTCTCATTATCTCCTTTGTGAGAGAGTTCCTCAGCCTACATGCCCTTACTGTGAAAACACTTTTCTTTTGTCTAACCTCAAAGGATGACTTCTTGTCTGTTCAAAACACTTATACATAAGAAAAGCTGCCTTGTTTCTTCTTTCTTGTATAATAGAAAGTACTGATTATTACTCCTTATTTTGATCTTTAAATCAAAAAAATGTAAATAGAAGTTTCCCTGTTTTTAATAATAAAATAAACTACATGTTTGCATATCTAAACATCTTTTTTTTAACAAGTGCTTAAAAGCTCTGTCTTCACTCTCAAACCGTCCCTGCACAAATCTTCCCCCACAGGTCATGCATACAATGTTTTTATTGGTAAGAGATATACTAACTATTTGCAGACTTTTTTTTTATGCTGCTGAGAGATAATCTGTAAATTATTATTACATCTATTACAAATAGAAAAACTGAGATACATGAGCTGTGGGGGCAGACATTTTCAGGGACTGTGTGGAAGGTTTGAGTGAGTGAAAACAGAGCTTTTAAGCATTTGTTAATAAAATGATATTTAGATATGTAAATAAATTCTTGAGTAGTTTCATATCCCATATCCCTTTTAAGCCACTTTAGATGTGATTTACGTTTACCTTATACCATGGTATATGTACATGTACATTTACTTTCAGTATTTTTTTTTTGTCAGTTCAAATTTGCTCTTTTAAAATTAAGAGTTTTTGTTGGCCCCTTATAACTTTGTTTTCTGAGACTATGTTATGATCACTGTTCCCCAAAGAGTTCCCTATTTCAACATTTGATATTATGTCAATATTATTTGTGATGACTAAATCTGTATGCATTAAATCCAACATTAATGCACTCATTCACAACATCTGCTTTAATATCAAGGTTTTTTTTTTCAAAAGTATCATATAGCTTAAAACTTCTTAATCTTAGATCATTTTTATACATACCAATTATTTTATTAAATCTATGCAATGCGACACCATGATAAAGATCCCACCACTATGTGGATATGAGCTTGTATTCAATTCTATCCAATCTCGTTTATTTAGGCCATATAATGGTATTCTAAAACAATGCCTGAGACAGTATTCTATAATTATGATTCTCAAAAAACATTACCAAATACAGTAAGTCTCATATCAAGAGGACACAAATAGATATTGCACCCTTTATATTTGTGAGGATTATTGAAATATGGTCATATATTCAAATGCCTAATTATACTCCTAAATTCAGTTATATGCTCCAAAGCTATGTAATTACAGAATCTTACCACTTAAGGCTTGATAATTATGAAGGAAATATAATTGTACATATACGCCTTACCCAGGTCCTTCTTCCCTCAAACAATCACTGGCCTTTAATTAAAAAAAATACATTAATATTCCGACCTTTTTAGTTAGGCCCATATGGGTAATTATAAAGCAATGGATTTTAGTGTATCCCACTACTACATAAAAGAGGCAAAATACATACTTTTATTAAGTCTGTAAGGTGTTTTAATCTAAAAGCCCATTGTGTTTCTCTCTGCAATAGTTTCTTTTTTTATCAATGTTACCTTTTTTAGTGGCCAGGGTTACTTATCTACACCTGCAAATATTGATACTGGAGATATCACCATGATGATGTGTAATTGGGGTATCCGCTTTGTTGTATATATATCGTTCACATGTTCGAAGACTCTCCTCTTGAACTCTTGCTTTGTTTTTCCAATGTATATTAATCCACAAATGCATTACATTTGGTATATTATCCCTGTACTTTTACAGTCTATGCATTATTAAATCTTATATTTCCCAGAGTTTTTTTGAGTCACTGAAGTTTTCAGGGTGCCACATGGTCTGGACTGTAAAGGTCGATCTGGCACACATTTTTTTTTGTATTTTCTTGGAAATGACCTAGTACCGACCTTTTAAATTTGGTGATCTTCTGCTTGTTAAAGATACCTTTGGTGTCAGGATCTTACTTAAGTCCTGATCTTGTAAGAGATTATTCCAATGTTTTGCCAGATCTCTATCTTACCAACACTTATGATTCTATATTCCAGTACTTACTGCAATGGTTTATCAATTAGTAGAGACTGCAGATTTATCTTACATACCTTATGGGAAGCCTTGTTCACATTGTTATGAGAGTAGCCTCTTTGTTTAAAGCTGTAATAGATAGAGATCTTTTGCTTGAAATTGAAAGTCATTCTCACGTGAACAGTTTTTCTCATTCTTAGATACTGACTATAGGGAATACTGTAAATTAGAGAATCTGGGTGATCGATAGTTCTTTGTCTTTTTTTTTTTAATTTGTATTGTTATATTTAAGTCATAGATATCCTGAGGTGTTGATCTTTTTTTAGACTTATGTCACCATTCTTCGGTGTTTGTAAGCAGATTACACTTTATTGAATACTTTGTTGTTTCTAAGATTTGACAACGAGGACCTATCTAATATCCTTATGTTAAAAATAAATTCAAGAAACTGGTTTACAGCCACTTAATCAGTTTTGTTTACTTAAAATCTTACTCGGCTTTCTGCTGTCTGGCGTATACTTCCAAATCTCATAATAAAGTGCCAAATCATATTTAGCAGCCAAGTTTGATGGCTTCTTCTACTTACTTTTATTTCTTTGTACTGTTACATTTGAAACAATGGACCCGTCCGATCCTCTTACAAGCTCTACACTCCTTTTCTTTTCTTTTTTCTCATTCTTTAATAGCACAAATAAATCCATTTCCATTGAAATATGATTAGTTCTCTCTCCAGTCCTTTGTAACCATCATTAAAACTTTCATCGATCACCTAGGAGTTTTCTTTTTCAGCAGACACAAGTAAACTGCATTAACCCATGTATTTCATTAATATATAAAATGTTAGCCATTTTATATGGAATAGATATTAATACCACAATATTTACTTATTTTTTACTGAAACAGACTACAGTCAAAAAAATAAATATCTTTTTCAAAAACCCCAAAATAAAATATTTGTTTCCTCTTCTCTAAAATTTGAACGATTAATAACAAAGTTTCATAAGACTGATGGCAAATAGATTCCACCACTTATTTGTTCAGTACTTCACTTTAAATAGTGTATTTTGATAGTGTCTATTACCTTAGTTTATCTCCTCTATTTTTTATTAGTTACTTATTGCTCCAACTTATTTCCCAATGTGGAAATTATACCCTT
The DNA here is from genome assembly GCA_027410445.1 of Discoglossus pictus. Classification (NCBI taxonomy): domain Eukaryota; kingdom Metazoa; phylum Chordata; class Amphibia; order Anura; family Alytidae; genus Discoglossus; species Discoglossus pictus. Next base: position 112,636,456 of record CM050165.1, on the reverse strand, counting down.
CAGACAATGAAGAGGATCTAATGAGCGCTAATATACATAGGAGTATAATCCTGGACATTGCACAAACTAACATGCAACAAGGCAGTAACTCACATAATAATCTATAATGCAGGATCAGTCCACAGACATGGAAATCACCCTGCAGGTCACGTAATAGCAATACAGCAATATATACTTCTGTGTGTAGTGGGGTCTGATACATACACACATTAGAATCAGCTCTGCTTAGCAAAATAATACAGCTGTATAACATAGGGTCAGACCTTACACACAGATAATATTATACTACATACTTGTCAGTGGGGGAGCTAGTAAAAGGAGAGCTCTGGTGCACTGCTTTCTCACCCATCCCAGTGCCAACTAACTCAATGACACCTTCTATTTGCCCTGCCACTTCCATACCAACTCACCAAGACCCCTTCAAATATAAATTCGCATCCCCGAGACCACTTCCCATAACAGATCCCATTGCCATAAAAGCTACCATGTTAAACATATATATGGGAAGGGGTCTTGGGGAGAGCTGTTATGGGAAGGGATTTTGGGGCGGAGAGCTGTGATGAGAAGAGGCATTGGGTGTATCAAATGGACAGCTGTAGAGTGATTTATTACAATACTATTATTACTTTACAATACTATTTATATGATATATATATATATATATATATATATATATACTAGCGAATTGCCCATCAAAAAATGACGGCAAAGAAATTGTAAGTGAGCTAATGCTGTTTGTTGTGTAATAATGAAATATATAATACATTAATAAATTTGAAGCATTGTGATGAAGAGCTGGCAATGTGTTTTGATGTTGCTGCAGCATTAGTGGTGTGGAGCTGCTGTGTAAGCGTGCTGAATGTGTGCAGTGTAATAGTGTGCGTGCGCGAGATGAAACCGTTAGCGTAGTGGTGTACTTCCGCATTGGTGTAAAATGGCGGGTAATCTGTGGTATGCGTCTTCGCGGATTATCCGTAGGTGCTTAGTGGTGTTTTGCGAGTTTCTTGTGGTGTTTTGCGAGTTTCTTGTGGTGTTTTGCGAGTGTGTTGTGGTGTTTTCCTTGTTTAGAGTGCTGTAGCCTTGTTTTTGTTTTGTTCGTCGGCCAATTTTTTCTCTCGCTTAGCGATTTTATTAGTGTCTAAACTCTTTTATTTTTATTTAAATGAAGGTGTAAGTTGCTTTTTTGAGGTCCTGGATGGTCCCTCTTGCTGTAGGTAAGCTTTTTATGTGTGTGTTGTGTGTATTTATTGTGTTTTAAATGTTTTATGTTCGCGTGTTGCGTACGATTTTTGCGAGGTCGTAATGTGTGCTAACGTGTCTCGTATGGTGTTTGCGTGTGTAGCCTTGTTTTCGTTTTGTTCGGCGGACATTTTTTCTGTTGCTTACCCAATTTTTTTGTGTGTAAACTCTTTTTTTTTTAGTGAAATGAAGGTGTTTTTTTGAGGTCCTGGATTCTCCCTGTTGCTGTAGGTACGTTTTTTTATGTATGTGCTGTGTGTATGTATTGTGTTTTGAATTTTGTAATGTTCGCGAGTTGCGTCCGAGTGTTGCGAGGTCGTAATGTGTGTTAACGTGTGTCATATGTTGTTTGCGAGGGTCGCAGTTGCTGGCATTGAGCGCCTTTGGCGCTCCATGCCAGCAAAAAGGCGCTCAATGCCAGCAACTGAGGCCCTCGCCCGCTGCCCTCGCTACGCGAGCCCGCAAGCGTGAGCAATGGCCCGCATGCTCACAACTATATATGTGATATATATATTAAAACGTGTTGATGACGCAACCAACTAGAGTACAGTAATTTGTAATATTTGAAGAAGGAATCCAGTAAAAATTCTTTACTGTGTCTGAAATAGATCCTTCAAGCTCTGAAACGTGGAATCTCAGCTATGCCAACTTCCTTTAAATTACTAAGGAATTATATCACACAATAATTCCTAGATCTTATATAAATAGTTATTATAGTTTGTGAATTAGAGCATGTCATGGAGGGAAAACAGTGGTTCTAACAAAATTAGATAAAGTGGTGTTAGCTGTTGTACAATATTTATTGCCTCCTCTTGGTCTCCTAGTTTTCATTGAGGACATATTATGTATCATAAGATTGCAGCAGTTCTGTTTGTAGTATTTGGTAGATTTTAGGGCAAATAGTATAAATACGGAAACATACTTTTATTTTGACTTCATAGTGACACAATAGTCCAGAGTCGTCAAATGGTCCAAATCAGGACACCCACCCCATATCCCACTGCCCTATTTTACAAAACCATTAGTCTTTCATAAAGTTTCTTTATTCTTAAGGGCTACAGTAATGGCACAACTTTCATTATATATAAGTAATCAAGATCACTATACCAAAAAAACTTTTCAAAAAAGTTGATCTGTGAGAAAACTGACCTTACATTTTTTTTTTTTACCATCTTTAGGCTGGATCGCCAGCAACCATTTCCGATTATACTATAGACAGATAGATAGGAGATCTATTCTAAAAATCAGGGGGAAATCACCAGATTTCATTTTCAGGTTTCTCACAGATGATTTTAAACCCCATGGCTCCTTTATTATGTAAATATATTCCCTATGTCTATTTGATCGCCATTATATTAAATTATTTGTCTGTATTCATAGATACTACTTGAATTACTTTATACAGAGACCTTGGTGGATTTTGCGAAAAATAAACTACCTGTGTACCCTGTGCCAGATCTTTTCTCTTGCCTGTGCCATTCATCACAGGAACACAAGGGGGCTCTAGTCCCAAAATGTATTCTGTGTTTATTTCTTCTCAATACTAGGAAATTAAACATGATCCAAGTATCCCCAGATGTTTGTATCCTTTTTTTTCTTTCTTTCGAAATCCCACTTATGTCTTAAACGCCTAATGGTGAAATATTGCTCTTTGATCTAGAGTGTTTAGAATCACTCAACACGTGTGTCTCGTGTTGACCGACACATTTGAACTCAGCAATTTATCTTCCATAATGTCACTTCCTGATTTGCCTAGTAATAATATCAAAGGGAAAAATATTGTTGTTTATTTTCCTATGGCTTTTAGATGTGATGTAAGTTACAGAGTAAGGAAGCTGAGATTGACATCCTTACCCCCTTGTTAAGAATAAGATCTCACGGATATGGGTACTTACAGGCAATGTGTGTCTGAAGGGTATGGATCATTCTTTTATGGAAACCTGGTAATGTATTATTGTAAGTTAACAGCTTTATTAAGTACAGACGTAACTTAGTAGGGAGTATAGAATTGTTTATTTAGAAGAAAACTGTTCAGGAAAAACATCATGTTTGTGAAGTTTGGAAGCTAGCAACATAAGCTGCTGTATAAGCTATGAGCATAACATTTTCTATAAAAAAATCAGCTTTTGAAGACTCTACTGTATACTTTGTATATACAGCTCTCAAAACTCTTACATTATTAAAAACTTTAATAAAACATTATTAAAAAGTATATATACTTTGTACTTACATAATGTATTTGTATACTTACTTATATACATACATACATTACATGTGCCGGGTATTTATAAATATGTGTGTATATATATATATATGTGTGTTTGAACCCAATCATACATATTTATTTGAATTATGTAAGTATAGTTTGTTTTTATTAGTGGGAGAGTTTTGTGTGCTGTACACTCCTTTCCTAGCTAGACGAATGAGCAGCTATAGTGGCTCCCCCTGTCATGTTGTAAGTGGAGCCGGCCCCGCTGTGTGGATGGCTTCATCCCCAACAGTGATATCACATTTGCATATTTTATTGCAAGCTGCAACTTAAAATGATGGAGGCGGGTAACAGTGAGGGGCAGAATGGCTGCCCCTATAATGAAAAATGTAAGTTACTAAATAGAGTATTTCACTAACATATGAATAGAGTATAGAAGAGAATAATTTTGATTCTGTGTAAAGATATTTCCCAGAGTTGAGTGATCCTACAAGACTTTGTTAATACTTATACACATGTTAGATAACTAATTTCTAGATGCACGTCCTTGAATTTACCAGTCCAATTTGTCATTGTACCAATTTTTTTCTGAAGGGAGCAGATGCAAATGCCCTTTGGTATCAATATCAAGCCACAGTGTGTTTGCTTGTTTTCTTTTCCATGAAACATTTTAAACACTTTCTTTTGAAGCTTCTCTTTACAACATCTGTAGTTGATATAACAAAGTACATTTTGTCACTAGTCTAATTGTTGTTTAAACATCTATTCAATGAAGCACAGAAAATGTTGAAAGAATACCTTGATTAGAGGAAGCAGCATCCTGTCACAAGTAACAACATAAGTATTGTATCTTCTTCCTCGGCACAAGGCTAACATGGCAAACTGCTAACACGGGGCCTTGTTCAATTCCCTCTCCGGTAAAGTTACACCACGAAAAAATGGTCTGTAACTTCACTTGGCTATTTAATTTACTTTTCACCCGCCTGTGAGTGAGCTTCTTATAATGGGCTATAACAGTGGTAGTCATCCTGGTCCCTACTGCCCACTAGTGGGCAATTCAAGCTTTCATGGTGGGAAGAGTGGTAAAAGCTAGGTGGCGACGATATAAAAGTGACGTCACAAGTTGGAGACCTGCAGCACCAAGCTTGGCTGTTTGGAGAGCTGGTGAGAGAGCCTAGGGACAGCAGTCAGGATTGGATCACTATCTACTAAGTACAGGGTGATACATAGCTAGGGACAGCAGTCAGGACCGGATCACTATCTACTAAGTACAGGGTGATACATAGCTAGGGACAGCAGTCAGGATTGGATCACTATCTACTAAGTACAGGGCGATACATAGCTAGGGTCATATGATTTATGTAACCAGAAACAAGATAAATTGAGTTACTGCGGCACTGGTGGGAGGTAAGGAAAATGTTACTATGAAAAGTGGGTGGTAGGTATTAAAAGTTTAAGAAACCCTTGGTCTAGAACAACCCATACTCACAAATGAAGGGAAGCTTTCCCATTGATTTTCACACATCACTAATATTACAACTTGCTTTTTCATTAAGTTGCTATTGAATTGCAACTTTACTGAGCACTTGCAAAATAAGTATGACTCCTGACTCGTAATATAAGGGGAAATGTTTATGCGCACTGAAGAGCAGCCTCAAATGGCTTTAAATGTCTTTCTGAGACCTACAGCAGCAGTTAAGAGACAGTAAAGTACTAAAAAAACAAACATAAAAAAGCATGTAAGTGTATTTAAATTTAATGCTTAACAGTCCCAGAGGCACAAATGTGCAATAAAAAAAATATGATTTTTATTATATTTGTGTCATTATACAATATCCAGAATAACATAGAACCCAGTACTCAAGAAGTTAATACATACCAGGAAACCCACATGGACAAAAACAGATGCTCTAATGTATTGTCTATTAAAGGGATAGGCCTATGGGCAAACTTTACTTATTTACTCTCAAACTCCTTACAGAAATTGCGGGTGCTTATTTCTTCTTCTTGTACTTATATGACATTTGCATTTTCTATTGGTTTCTAGGGCTGTGTCTCATCAAGCATTTAAATTAAAATGCAGGGTTTGGTATAATTTTACGAGTAGACACATAATTCTACAGCTTGCATTTTACTGACAAGACATTGATTTACTTATTTTAGAGTGAAATACATAATATTATGAGTGAAGGCAATTGCATGCTATCTGTAACAATACTGAAAAAAGGTCCCGCAGTTGAATCAAGGTAACTTTGCGAGTTAAGAGTCTGGAATTGAATGAGGCCCATAATCTTTACTTAAAGCAGTGGTTGGCAACTTGGTCCCAGTTTCATTCTCATTGTTCCACCTGAACTCATGCAGAGAAAGAATGAAAATCGGGTCTATTGTTTTACCCACGTAGGACCAGGTTGCCCATTACTGAATTAAAGGACCAGTGTTACCAACAGGTAATGGACTATGAAAAGCCATTGGTAAATAAAATGGCCTCCACTTCCCTCCCATCCTATTATACACATTGTTTGTCTAGAAGACTTTAAAGTTACCTAGTAGGTGTTTAATTATTCAGGAGAATTCTTCAGAAAAAGAATATGCATACTCTCACCCAGGTGACTGCACTCAAGACAGCAGACCCAGTGCCTCATGGGCTAATCTGTAATTAAGACAATAATCTTTCATTAACAAACACTTAGAATCTTGACAGCTAAATATTGCAAATTTCATTGTTTGCTGTAGGAAAATGCAATATAAAAATGCAGTTGATAACATACTTTTTATCACCTATAGCTTTAAATGATATCCTATTTTGAAATGTTACTGTATCATTTTAAGTTTCCTGATGTGCTTATCTACTAAAGCACAACATTTACATGAAATTGTGAGCATAGAAGATCTGTTTACACTTTTATTTTGTCTTTCAGATAAGTGTAAATGTTAGAAACACAGAGGAGCAGAAATACTGAATAATTATTTAAGGATTTTTATGTACTAATATTTAATTTATGGCTGGGTTAGGCAAAATTAATCTTCAATTGCATAACATACACCAGGATTTTCTTTTTTTGTACAGGTAAACTAGTACTTAATACATTTTGTTTTACTCAGTTTAAGAAATCATAGTCTGTGCACAGCACTCAGAAGGGTTTGCAATCTAACTTAATATCTGTTTACTTACATTTATTTCCATTTGATTGCCAGGTCGTTAGAATTCGGAATAGGTAATTTTCTGCAATCATATTTCCTCACTTTTGCTTTGCCTTTGACCTTTTATGCATGTTATCCCTGCTTTTGTTAAGAGTCAGTGTTCCTGTATAGTATACGTTTTCAATCAGTTTGCAATTACTTAGTTATGCGCCTTAGGAACTGTCTAGCTGTGCCTCAAGAAAAAACTGGAACATCTCTGGTCCTGATGGGACCACAAGACCCTAGAATGCTTATATACTCTCATCTCCAATCTTTTGTGTGGAAGGTGTTAAATGACCTTCAACAAGAACTAGTTTGGTTATCGGAGTGATCTGGAGTTCTTTTTGAAAGTTCTTTTTGTTTTTCTTCGTAGAGATCTTAAAGGAATATGGGAGTTTTCTGGATTTTACTAGGTATATGACATATCTGTATATCTATTGATATCACATATATAATTGTGAGCATGCGGGTTGTTGCTAATGCTGCGGGCTCGCATAGCTAGCCCGCCGCAGTTGCTGGCATGGAGCGCCGAAGGCGCTCCTTGCCAGCAACTCCGGACTTCGCAAAATTTACGGACTTACGAGAAACAAATACAAGACGCGGAACTTAGAAAAAAAAACATTACGACCTCGCAAAAATACGACCTTACCGCCCAAAACCCGCACACATGAAAACATTAAAAACACATTAAATACACACAACAAACACATAAAAAGCTTACCCACAGCAAGGGGGAGCACCCAGGACCTCGAAAACTGAAGTTACACCTCAATTTCACTTGAAATACAAGAGTTTAAACACCCGAAAATCCCCTAAGCGAGAGAAAAAATGGCAGCCGAAAAAAAACAAAAATGAGGCTACAGGACTCTAAAGACGCAAAACACCACCAAACACATACCGATTTTCCGAAAAAGACGGACACGATCCAAGAGCAAGGACGCAAAATAAGCCGCAGGCGCGTAACACACATTAGGCGCCATTTCAAAAAACTAATTTACACAATGCGGAAGTACAAAGCTAATCACAACGGATTTGGATTGTGCACGCATCCTATTTACAGTACACACTGCACACATTAATGACACTTACACAGCAGCTCCACAGCACTCAAAACACACATTGTATGCTGCAGCAACATCAAAACAGATTGCCAGCTCTTCTGCACAATGCTTCCTGCATATATTACTTAAAAATAGGTAAAGTATATTGATGTATTATTCTATTCATTATTTCATTAGCAAAAAAAAAAATGTTCATAGCACACAAACAGCCAACAACCTCGCAATGAGCGCCGAAGCATCTTGGAACACCAACAAAATTTACCGGCCTTACAATCTTATTGCCGTCATTTTTTGATGGGCAAGTCGCTAGTACTTTATATTATTAAGAAGTGCTCATAAGCTGTTTTACTGCCTAAATGCAAACAAATATTACCTGCTTGGGTCTGCCCTCTGTATCTCATGAAAGTACAGACTCTGTAGTATTGACTGTTCAGTCACCATCTCTCAGCAACATTTTGAAACATTGTGCTGAGACCTTGTTCCTGATATGCTAGGACACTACACTGCACGTCCAGTTGTGTCTGCATACTTTGCAGTGGGCAGACCCAAACGCATACTATTTGTTGGATTTTAGTCAGTAAAAACAGAGCTTGTAGGCACATCTTAATTAAAATATAACGTAAAAAAAGTAAATAGATACACAGGTATATTATATACATAGTAAAATCCAGAAACCTTCCATGTCCTTTTAGATGTAACAATCTATGGGTGTGTTCAATTACCCAAAACTTATAGAAAACACCAGTTTATTAAATATTATAAAATATCTATATGCAATGTGAAGTTCTCAAGAGCACAGAGACAGTAATTAATAAATGAATATATTTATTATATGTAAGTAAACAATATATATGAACAAGAGAATTATAAATGGGTATACAATTATGTCATACAATTGATTATTATTATTAAAATAAAACTGGTAAACAGAAATACAGAAAATACAATCCTTCAGTTATAAACACCGGGCTGTTTGATTATGCAGATGGATGTTTGGAGAATTTTAGATGGTTTGGTCAAGCCCACAGTATCACAATTGTATCCTTCACTAAGCAAGACATCAACGTTGTGCAAGGTTTAAAAATAATTCATGTGTTGCCTCATCCTTCTCCTCCTTATTGTCGACATTATGCATATTTATGTTTGTTAGCCATAAATCATATAGGAAGAAAGACTGGTTATCTGGGTGCACCATCTACTCACACACACCACCTACCATTCCTTTTTTACAAAGAAAAGATAATGGTGCAGCAAATTTTTAAAATCTTCACATGTCATTTGTGAGAGTATTCTCTAAACCTTTGTTACAGTTTTGAAAGCAGCACTATTACCATATGAGAAGGAAATACCTTAGTACTTGTGACTTGGCACAGGATAGGCTTTGTCCAATACATTACACTGGATAAGTCTATGTATCAGGAGGCATCACATATAAGAGATCATTTGACTAATCTGAATGAATTAATTATTAATAAAAAAAAAAATAATTGTTGATTAATAATTAATTAACAACTAATTAATTAACTAATCTGCATATTGCAGATCAGAGGAGATCTTAAAAGGTTGAACTTGATGGACTGAAAGTCTTTTTTCAACCTCACTTACTATGTAACTATGGAAATATTAATAAGTTTGCTTGCACTAATTAAGTATGTTTTCAGTATGTCCTGTCTGCCTAAATATAAAAAAGCACTCAACTTAAGTACACTGATATTTTATGGTATGTATCAAAATAAGTTAAATAATTGCCAAACATTGTTGGAATTGCAAGTAAATGTTCTGCCAACTGCATCTTGGCGCCTCATTTGGAATTAGAATTGTAGTCAGTGAGAGAATAAATAGACAATTTTCACATTATTGCTTATATAAAAAGGAATAAAAATAATAAGATTTGATCCTTTCCTAATAAGCCAAGTTCCCTTTGTCAGTTTTCAATTAAATGTGATCTAATAGGAACACAGTGTATTGAGCAAACAATGGTTTATATGTTCGATCACAAAAATATAAATGTTATCATTTTTCTTTATGAGCATAAAACATTTATAGAGAAAATGGGAATTTAGCAGATGTGACTTGTGATGCGGTTGCTTCCATATTGAACTGCTTCATATGAATATAGCCTGATGGGGAGGATTTTTTCTACTGGGTATGCTCTACTGTTTACTGCTATTTACATTGATAGTTTTTCACTAGAACTGAATAGAGATTTTACTTGAATGCAAAGCTCCTCTAATTCTACCCAAGTGTCTTATCCTATTAGGAACAAAGGCAAATATCTGTTGCAATTAAAGAAAATGTAACATATTAGTTAAAAATTAAAAAACATTTTACGCTGCATATACTCTACCTGTGTTTATGAGGGGCGTAGCCGGCTTTTCTTGTGTGCTGGACTAAAAAAAAAATCTGACCATTGTAGGATCCGCTTCAGACTGAGCATGCTCAGTACAGGGGGTAGGGCTATGAGGTCTTGTGTTCTGTCACTGGGCAGGGCTTATGGGACAGCTGCAAGCAAGTTACAATAGAGCTGTTACCAGTATGTAGTCAGTGAGGGGAGGTGAAATTGACATCAGTCCATCCTGCTTCCAAACTCCAGCCCAACGTGCGATCTGGCCTTGCCCCTGATAGTACACTGGATGTGCGAGAAAGAAAGAGAGGAGGGGGGTTTGTTATGATTGAAACTTTTAGAATTTGACACCTACCTCCCTTCTGCACACGTACATAGAAACCAGCAGTTGCAAGGATAACTACAAACCCTACTTCTGCAGAAATGTGAATGGCCATATGTAAATACACATGGGGTAACCTCATGTAAAGCAATTTTATTTTTTATTATCATTATTTTATATTTAAATATATGACACCATTATTTCTATTTTAAAATTCAGCCTTTAAATGTAGTAATAAAAAAAATGGAAATCTTGTAGCTTAAACTGCTTATAGGAACATTAAAGTCTGATATTTTTATTAGGATACATTAAAGGACTAGTAGTGATGATATGACAAAATGTGTTATTAAAACAACCTTTAAATATATTACCTAGTTATGCAATTTAACTCAGTCCTTACCATCTACATTCTTTTCTTCAAATACCTCTCCTATATGTGAGCATATGTTTCCTGCCAAGTAGGTGGGAACCTTGAAGTCTGCGATTAGCTCATTGCCACTCAGTAAATTGCTATTCACACTTTAACAATTTAACAGACCGGTGACTTTGCTTATACACCATTCAAGCACAAAGGTAAATTACAATTTGAGAAATAACAATTACAGGGATGTGGAGATGTCCAAGAATATAGTTGTATATATTGTTGTTTAGTCGTTCAGTCGTGTCTGACTCTCCATCACCCTATAGACTGCAGCATGCCAGGTACATCTGTCATCCACTACCCCTCTGAGTTCCCTCAAGCTCATGTCCATTGCTCTTTCGTCCTCTTCTTCATGTACCTTCAATCTTTCCCAGCATCAGAGTCTTCTCTAGGGAATCCTGTCTTGTCTTGATATGGTCAAAATATTAGAGCTTCAGCCTCATGATCAAACCTAGTGAACAGTTTGGCTTGATTTCATGAAGTACTGATATATTGGATCTTCTTGCAGTCCAAGGGACTCTAATCAGTTTTCTCCAACACCACAAATCAAAGGGATCAATTTTACAGCGCCAGACGTCTTTATGGTCTAGCTCTCACATCGATACATTACTACTGGGAATACCATTGTTCTAACTATGCAGATATTTGTTGATAGTGTAATATCTAAAAACATGTTGCTCATTATTAGCTCTAGTTCCTTAAATAAAGCATTGAAAGTATGCAATTACAGTGTAGAGTTATTTGGGACTCAACAATCATCTCCCCACTCCAATGGTGCTCTACTATAGGCTGAATCAAATACCCCTTTTTAATCAGTATATAATTACTATATGCTTAAAGTGACATTGCAATGCCCTAACAATAGGAGCGCCTTATTTTGATTATGCATTTATCATTAATAAAAAAAATCTCCATTTAATGATTTCTAATAGCAATCACATATAATAGTTGTGAAACTAAGAAACGTCATCACGCTGTGCTGGTGGAGATGAGCGCCATAGGCCCTCATACCTACGACCCCGCACGCCTTGCGCATCATACCTACGACCCGCGGAACTACACAATTCAAAGTGCGAGACCCGTAGCACTTTGAAAAAATCGCCTATAAAAAGTACAGACCATAACAGTTAGAAAATAAAACTGCAACTGTGGGGAAAGAAAATAGGAGCCGCAAAAAATACGAACTTAACGGCCGCAACACGCACAGCGAAATACACAAAAAAAATACAAAATAAAACAAAAAATACACACACAGCAAGGGGGGACAGCCAAGACGTCTGGGAATGAGGTTACACGCCAATTTAAATACAATTTAAACATTTTCGCCATTCGAAAATCCCCTAAGCAAGAGAAAAAATGGCTGCCGAAAAAAATGAACACAAGGTTACACTACCCCTAAGCACGCAAAACACCGCCAAGCACATACGACTTTTACACAGAACCGTACAACCTAATAAATACACTATTAGGAAGGACGCTAGATGCTCAACACCCGCCTAAAACATGCACACTCGCAGCCATTTCACCACAATCACTCAAACCTAATAACATTACCATTGCAAAATGCGAAACTACACAGCTACACAAACGGCTTCCCCTCGCGCACGCAGCCTATTTACACTACACGCTGCACACATTGCTGACACTTACACCTCAGCTCACCAACAGTGCAAATCTACATTGTATGCTGCAGGAACATCAAAACAGATTGTTAGCTCTTCAGCATATTGCTTCATGCATATATTAATTACAAATAGGTAACGTATATTACTTTATAACTTTACTAGTTAATTATTTAACATTACAAAATACATTAACACAAATAAAAAATAACAATAAACGATAAAGGAGCTCAGCGCGCTCTTCACAAGGAACGCCAACGGTGTTTACAGGACCACAACTACACCAGGGGAGAGGCTCACAATGCAAGCCAAAAGCCAATCCGCGCAAAACTTGCAATGAGCGCCAAAAGAGCTTTCAGAACCAAACATACACCAACCAACAGGCTCGCAATGAGCACCTTTGGCGCTCAATGCGAGCCATGCTATAAACACCAAAGGCGCTCAGCGCGAGGCTTGCAATGAGCGCCGAAGGTGCTCACACAAAAACAATACTTACTTTGTGTACCAAACAACATTACCCGCCTTACAATTCTATTGCCATCATTTTTTGACGGGCAAGTTGCTAGTTTTCAATAAAAATGTGATTGAGGTGGATCACATTAATTAAACTTAGTTAAAGCATTTATAGAAATTTTAAAATGTTCAAACTATCCCTTTAATACAACAAGTCTTCAGCCAATACAGACCACTTTGTTGGATACACTTTGTGCCTGAACATTTAGCACTGCTTACTAGCCATCTCCCACCATTGACCCTTCTTATAGCTGGGTCTGACTTTGAAGGCATGTTTAATCATTTTTTTTAAATAAGTTAATATAAATGTTATTAACGATCAGTGTCTAATTAACATCTCAGTCCTGTTATTATGGTATCACAGTGGTTCTTTAATGGTGTTCCCTTTTTAGTGGCCAGAGGGTTAAAGGGACATGGAGCACAATTCTTTTGTTCATGCATTTTAAAGAACATGCTTTTAAAGATTACCAATGTTGTGTTTTGAATATAAAAATAAGTAAAACCTGTTTAAGCTTTTTTGAGACTAATAGGAAATGCACAGGGCATGCATATGTCTATAGATTGCATTGACAGATATGTATGACTCGTACATCTATATTACTGCTCATTGGCTAACAGGAGCAAGCCCTCAGATCAGTTAATCATTCAAATTATTGTTGTTCTACATTATAAAATACCCTCTTTCAATTGCAGCAAAGAAAAAGGTGCTCTGAATGTCCCTTTAAATATCTTGGGCTTGTCCCAATGTAAAACTAAATCCAATCCCTAAGCAAAACAGAAGAATTACAAAAGACTTGTTAACCATTTTATTACCACAATGGCAGAGCAATTAGTTTTATTATACATTGAATAATGAATGGCAGATGATAAAGGGCGTTCTCATTAAACACTTCCCTGCAGGCTATGCATTGCATGAGTGTAATCCTCCCTTTTATAGCTGGGAAGAATAAGCAGATCCTGTGAATGTGCATGTTTTGTGGTCACATGTCTGCTCCGTGCTCTTACTGATGGGTTTTCTATGTGTAGGAGGAGAAGAAGCTTTTGTGATTCCAGTGCTGGCTACAGCATCTGGGTTCTTATTGTGTCTCGAGTCCTAATAAATTACATTCAATTGTTTAGTGATAAATGGCATTACACTGCGATTGTTGGGCATAGTACAAAATGTGTTGTCTGAAACAATGGCAAAAACTTGGTTCAAAGCATGGAATAGGCATGGTCCTAGACTAAATGGCACCCAAGGCAAGATTCATTTCTGGACATCCCCTCTGTTGTCCTGTCTAGTCACTGGCACTGTCTTGTACACATTATAAGCCATTAATACACTTGTTTGTGCAGCTGCATGTCTAAAATAGGCCAGAGAACCTCTTTCCATCTTAAGTTATACAATGTTTCCATGGCAATCTATGAATTCTGGTAAGGAACATTCTAATAAGAATACAAAGTATTTCACTTTATAACCCAAATAATCTTGTAATTTGGTCCTTTTAGCAGGGATGGCCAATTTATTTCACTTGAAAGGCCCCTGAATCCTTAAAGGTGATGTACAAGGGTTTTTAGCTTTTTGTTTTTGTAGCAAACATAGTAAAAGGATAGAGGTAGAAGTGGACTAATGGAGATTATGATTTGTGTTTTGGAGTACAAGAGAGAGTGGTTTGCTAGATGTGGATACATAAAGTGAACTCTGTATTGTTATATGAAAACATGCTCTCCCCTTCTAGAGAACAGGATGGGGTCTACATGGGAAGTGTCTGAGGGCCACACAAGGCTACTGGACCACCTGTTGCCAACCCATGCTTTATAGTGTATGTCCACTACTTTAACAGACTTTTAAGCGTGGCATGGCACAGATTGTACATATAATGACAAGTAGTCAGCGACTATATTTTCTCCTGCTGCATTATGCTGGCATACGGACTACACAATTATGTGTTGGTTGCAGCTCAGTGAGTGACTGGATGACATTGCTCTTCTCCTTCCACCATTACTAGTAGACCGTAAAAACTCCTCAATATATCGCCTTGTCTATGTTCAAAGTATCTGAGGTATTGATATGGTGATTAGACGCTTGCTATGTCTGTGATCCCTGGCATTACTTCATGTCAAGGCCAGGATGTGGGTCAGACCTGGGGCGCCTAATATGGAATGGAATAATCGTCAATGCTTTGATAAACCAGGTATTTTTGTACGTTTGCTCTATTTTCTACCCAAGGTTATGATCTAAGTTCTGTTCTGCTTCAATGCCCAGGAGTAATCAAATATTGCAATATTATGGGTCAAGAACAATTTTTTTCTCCCCTTTAGAGACCAATAGCATTGTTTCAATGGCCTTTTTTTTCATTTGCCTTCTTCTAGATCAATTAACAATTAATCTACATGTTACAAGGATCAGAGGAGATCTAAAAAGGATGAACGAAAAGTATTTTTTCAAGCTCATTAACTATATAACCAGAATCAATGCAATATAACTAACTCCCTTGGCAGAAAGTCCAGTAACACCACCACAAATGGCTGGAGACATTAGATATACCTATAGCTTGTATAGCAGAATGCCCTATATGTGCACACTATGCTAGGAGAGCCCGCTATTTACCCTCTATATAGGGGGATTATATACAGGTATATGGGAAGTCACCTCTCTACCTATGCTATATACCGTGTACATATGATACAAAACTCAATACATGAGATTAAAAGGACAAAATAGCAGTAGCAAGTGCCACGTACTCCTAATAAACACAAGTACACAGAGAGTCAGGATCAATAGTCACTATGAGATAAGTGGCAAAGTAAGACAAATAAAAATTAGCATATATGAGAGAGGGAAAATATAGGAATGGTCTCTTTAAATTGTATGTAGCATAGAAGATAGGTATATCGTAAATTAGATACTGGTCCTCGGTCTGCCTAGGCAGAGTTATATCACAATTCCCGAGGCACCAGATCAACAGTAATCATTAAGCCAAAAAGTACAATCCACACACAGACAGGAAAGCAATATGAAGATATCCTCTCAGGATTGCAATATGGTGTTTGTACAGACCATACCTTCAAATATAAATCCCCAATGCCTAAAACATCAAGATCTCAATGAATCTTAAATAGTATACTTATACTGCATGACCGTGAGGAATATCACATCTCCAGGTTCAGCAAACTCCTAACAGCCCAACATGCATGATTTGTAAAAGAGGTATCACTATATACTGCAATACTCTGATTATATATATATATATATATATATATATATATATATATATATATATATATATATATACACAATGTTAGTATTGTATACTATACTTCATTCATTTCATTTTAATAAAGTATTTTGGTGGCCCTTTAATACTTTCTGCACAAATAAATTGCAATGACATAATATCCAGATTAATCTGAACAGAAATACATCTGTCCCTGGACACACATAATTTGTTCAATCTGACTCTGCACTTTAATAATACTTCCATCGTTTATAGATGACTCTCTGTCCCATGGGGATCTTAATGGCAAGGAACCGTTGACACCCTAGGAAGGGCAGTGAAAATCATTCAACGGAAACCACCCATTGAAAGGGAGAACATATTTCTGCCAACATTTTTTTGTATTATAGATGGCTCTGATAAATAGCAGAGCATGCCAATAAATTAATATTAACTTTTTTGAACACACAGAGACTTTCAGAAATGAATAGTAGATATATAAATAAATGTTATTACATTTGGTTGTTTTTAAGAATTGAGCTTGGAACTTGGGTATTTTAAAAGACCAGAAGGAGAAGCTAGATTTAATAAATGCTTATTTTCTTTCATTATGGAAGGTAATAAACCACAATGAGCATGCCCAGTTGGTAGATCTATACGTGTAGATCAGTCTAATGAAAATACCTTAGTGTAATTAAAGGTTGTATCAAACACAAAATAGATTCTTGTACTCAAAAATTCAGTTTTCTTTCTCAGTATTGTATGTCTATTTCATACTAAAAGAGGTGCCTTTTTTCTTCAACTATAGTGGTTCTTTAGACTCTGCTTCCCCTGATCCTGTCTATTTAGAGCAGTTACTCACTCAGACTCAATGTCAGCTGGTGAGACATATTGTTTAGACACCGTACTTTGTACTGTCTCCATATATAGCTAATACTGGTCACACTCAACATTAAAGAGGAGCTTGGCTCGAGATGACAGAAAGGGTATCCCTTGTGTTTAAACTTTTAGGCATTGTGTAAGAGATACAAACTGTTTTTTTGGAAATCTTAAGTAAATATTGAAGGTGACAACTCTTCAACTACTCCTTCTTATGTCTGTGATATTCTTTATTGTTTTTTGTATAATTTCTTTGGCTGTATATCTTTGTGGTGAGTTTATATTATCTTAAAATAAAAAGTTGGTGTATTGGTGTGTCTACTTTTAGATGCTTGTGCTTATTCCATGGATACAAGGCGGAAAAGGATCAGGGACTCCCTTAATTCCTTATTTTTTTCAATCAAAGATTAGATCACAAATATTGTGTAGGATGGAACAAACATAATAAATCAGCATTGTATCTAACCATAGCAACATTAAGATCCTATCAGATTTCACTGGTTCTACTGGAAATTACATCAAGAATTTTTCTTATCTAGGCCACCCACCAACATCTATTTTTCCTATTTTGATTAGCAAGTCGCAAAGTTGTGATAGTTTTTATTTGAAACTAGAATAGCGTTTATAAACATAGGAGCGTAGCTTTGATGGCAGATAAGAACCAATAGGACAATCAAGTCTGACCACTATATCTACATAAATCATAAGGGCAGTCATATTCATAACCCAAGTGTGCTTGATTTCCTTTTATGTGTATGTCCCATACACCTCCACTGGAAGTATGTTTTACTTATGTAATAACTTTTCGGTATAGTAGGGTTTAACCAACTTGACCCATCTTCTGAAAGATACTTTGCCCTTTAACTTTATTTAAACATTTTAAGGTTTCGGTCTTGACAGTCCTCTCCCGACTCTTAACAATACATGCACAATGTCATTAACTCACCATCTAATACATTTCTCCTTAATGTTGCCACATTTTCTCTGCAAATATATAGCTGTCACTCTTAGGCCCACTACTAAAGGAAAACTAATGTCTATACACTATGTTTTTATAAAAGTAAATACATGTTATAGAATATGCAGTTATCCTATGTACTTGGGGAGAGGACTTTGATTGGAAATTATCTCTCAATGTAGCTGTGTTGTGAGTACTTGTAGGATTTTTGTGTGGTTGGGTTCG
The DNA here is from genome assembly GCA_027410445.1 of Discoglossus pictus. Taxonomy (NCBI): domain Eukaryota; kingdom Metazoa; phylum Chordata; class Amphibia; order Anura; family Alytidae; genus Discoglossus; species Discoglossus pictus. The sequence goes on along the minus strand of CM050165.1, from coordinate 112,618,286 downwards.
ATCGTACCGCAACCCGTGTTAGCCTTAGCGCTCAAGAGATCCTATCTGCGTAATGATGACCTCAATAGAAAGACTATAATAACACGCAATCTCAATATATAAGAGGGGCTTTCGTGTACGTTGGTCTGATGTGCAGCTATTCCCGAAAGCACTGTTCACGCCGGTGCTTTATGGATACATAAAAGAGTTTTGTTGTGGGAATGTCTGTAAAGCGCACAATCATAAGTGTATTTACACGCACACTCGAAAAGTACACATCATCAGACTAAATAATATCACCGCCCCACATGGACTCAAGTACCATAGAGTAACACCAACATATACAGCATATACTTAAACAGAGAACATCAGCTTGAAACGTTGTGTTAAATACACTTATGATTGTGCGCTTTACAGACATTCCCACAACAAAACTCTTTTGTGTTGTGAGTACTTGCTCCACAATTGACTTACGGTAACTTGAACCTTGTCTGCAACCAAACGAGCATACACTGTCTTTCCCTACTGAAGCCTAATTGTATGCAATTGTTAATTAATTAAAAGTTATGTTAAACAGCATACTATGATTATGGAATGATAATGATCATTTACCTCCCCCAATATACTTGCAATATGCTTATCTCTATTCACTTTACTAATACACACAAGTCAGCAAGTGAATAGAAGTCCACTTTTGAAGAAGGTAAACTTGTCAATAACATCTAACACTCATTTCCAAATGAAATAAAGACTGCAATCAAGTGAAAATCAGTGGACAAAGCAAGGGAAGGGCAATTATAGTTACATGTATTTTTCTTACAAAATCATTTCCTTTTGTCAATGCAGACCAAGAACCAAAGTCTTTTCAAATAAACAGTCAGAAAGGGGTTGATTGGGCTCTTAACTCACTGAGCCATATGTATTAATGTGTGAAGGATCACTCCGGTTATATGTTATCCTATGATACAGATCAGCAAGAATCTGATATCTGCCAGAGGCTTACTTCTATTTCATTTAACAAAAACTTTAATGTTAGTCATTTAAAATGTATCTACCTTTTGCTTTTATCAAGAATTGCCAATGTTAGAAGTCATTTGCCAAAGTAAGTAAAATAAACATATAACATTTTATGTGTCAGGCTTTGAGGCATTTGGTCTTTCCACTCCTATTCTTTATTAGTGTCTGGTTCCAGTTATCTTCCAGTAAGTGTTGTTGATGTTATATGTATCTACATTTTGTATTAGACAGTCATATGCCCATGGCTGATTTAGTAAAGCCACAAAGTTTGTAAGATAGATTAATAAATGCTAGTTTTCTCAATGAATGTTTGTCACATTCGTAAATGGTCACTGAGTTGTGGGTCTGACTTAGAGCATTATTAGAAAATAAAATGTCATGAAGCTAGTATTTTTTTAACTACAAAAAATAAAATGATGATGTCGTCTCTGCTGGTCCTGGAGGTACCCATGACACTTTGGTGAAGATTTTGTATGTGTGTTGTGAATGTATGCATCTGCACAAGCAAGGCTTGCATTTATGCTTTCAAGCTACCTGCTTCTTAGTAGGTGTGGGGTAAGGAGTGGGTGTCAAATTCCAATTGCTCAAATGAAACCAAATCCCTATTCCCCAACCTTCTTCCACTTCTAGATAAGATAAACACAGCCTCCTCAGACTTCAAAATAACTGGAAGTTTTGAATCCATACAGTATGAACTTTTCTATACAAAAGCAGTTCTCAAAAGATAATGTTCTTTAAAATATTATTCTACTCATGACTTACACAGCCATGATATTGTCAGTTTGTTACCTGCTTCAAAAACACGAACAGTCCATCCTTTATAACACTGGCCATTCAATCATCCAACTTAAGATGCAGGAGTGTTTAGTAAAACTGGAAAATTGTCATTTTGTCAGTATATGACTTATATGACTTTGGTATAACTGTAGTGGAACAACAAAGTTAAGGTAGCTCTTTAGACATTTTAGTTTTATATAATGTTTTAACTATGTAACTTAATTGTTTCCTCTTCCATATAATTGTCAAATACAATTTACACTTCACTTACTTATAAAAAAAAATCCTAAGAGTAACCGATTCTCACCTTCTGGAGCTTCTCTCCATCTTCCTGTTCTCTCTCATATAGGGTGCCATGTTTCACCGATGTTAAATAAGACCATACCTGCAGGAAGGAGCTTCACCCTGCCAATGTCTCAAACTCCCTTGCTGCAAGCAGTGAAATGCTGTGTGTCTGTGCATCTTAAGACACTATGATTGTAAAGCCTGAGCCTGTGGCTGTGTCCTTAAAGGGCCAGTTAATTCAGCACAACTTGGAGCACACCACTTTAAAGTTATCCTAAAAACACGTTTAAATACTTTTTGCATTTTTGAAACAGAAAAAGTAATAAAGGAAATCTCTCTTTACATAAGACTCTGACATTCCCCCACACAGAGTCACAGCAAGAGCTCCATGCAGAGAGCAGAAGCAGAGAGAGTTAACCCTTCCCAAATTCATCTGTGCAGATAAAGGACTGTGCAGATAAATGGCCCTTTAAGTCACCACTGTGAAACATGGCTTCTTAGAAGTAAGTGAAGTATACATTTTATATGGCAATTACATTGAGGAGGATACATATAATTGTCACCTAGTTAAAACATGTATGTAAAACAAGGGACCTATGCCTAAATTGTTCCTTTAATATGGTGTGTGTTTTCCAGGTTTTTCATGCAATGACATTGCCATGTTATTTATTCTTGTTATAATGCTTCTCTGCTCTAGCTTTGTTTTACAGCAGTAATAGGCCATGTGCATTTACAGTAGTATATTTAATACTATTTTCTCTTTCCAGTGTTTGCTTTCACAACCCAAATTCTGGGCCCTTCAGACAACTGCTTTGATCCTGAGGACCAAGCTAGAGAAAGGAAGCTCTCGCCGCGTCGAACGTGCTATGATGCAAACTCAGGTAAGATTACCATCAAATAAACTGATTTTAAGAATAAAGCATACTTTACAAATTACTGTATATTTAGAGATCAGAGAGATTTATGTTATACTATAGTGGCCGTGTTTGCAACATAAATAAATTACAGTTTGTTACCCACAATTCAGCAAGCCTGTCCCACAGAACGATGGTCCACTTGTTTGTCTTGATGTGGTGCAGGCTGTAATGTATCACTTTGCATAAGATATCACTTTTCACAGTTCACAGCCTTGACAATGGCAGCCTATATCACAGCTTACAGAGAAACATGTTGTAATGCAGGTGGTTGCTTAACAGGAGGAGAAGAAAAGGTAATGTCTTAGGGAAATAAACCCATTAGTGCTTAACACTACAAATTAGGATACAAGGGCAACAGTGGGTTAATCACATTCACATAATAGTAGAAATTTTTAATGAAAAAACAACGTCGATTAAAAGAGTTTAAAGGAAAGATTAAAAACACTATGAACAATGGTTCCTTCGATGGCTATTGTAACATCTATTAACACTCTATCATATATCATTCATGGAGTGTAGTTACATAGCAAATAGTTTTTCAGAGTATGGAAAAGGGCACTTGCTCAATCACTTCTGAGCTATATAGTAAGGTCCCAAATATACTTGTATGTGTAATGCTGTAAAATTCATAGCAAATAATATAGATCACCTATTGGCAGTATTATATAGGTGGTCAGGGACACAGAGTATAGAAAGTGCTCAGTCTCATAAGGGGAAGCTTTTATAAAGTCAGATGTAGAGTCAGTATATGTAGCAAAACTGCTTTTCTGTATGTGTATATATACACAAGGCTGACGCTTTAGCTCTTAGTATATATCTCTATCCCCTCTTAACTGAGTCCCCATGGGTCATTGTCTGCTTATAGTATAAGCTGTAGTAGTTAGAAATTCATTTAAGCCCTTAAAATGCCTCTGAACTTTCCTATTCAAAGTTTTCGCACCTCCATTAACTCAGAGGTTCGCGCTTCCTGGTTACGGCGTGCGTGATGACGTCACGCTACGCTTGCCTCCTTCCTAACAGGAGGAGGATATACAAGGCAGTAGTAGAGGCAGCAGAGCATGCCTTTTACCAGGGTCCAGAAATGTGAGGGACCAGCTCCAAGTATTTATGTCCTTGTCACTCATCAGCCATTGAGCAAGGCTGTAGGGCACTAATTACCATCTCTCCAATTTTGCACTTCTCCTGCACATGCTTCGCTTGGTTACTTGGTTTGCATCCGGCCTAAATGTCGCATGGAAAATGTCAGCCCCTAGAAGACTGGCTAGGCACCTTCCTATACTACCTAATGGTAAAACTAGCCCTATAGACAAGGGAATATACAAAGATAGCCAAGGACTCTTGACTGAGACAGTGCTAAGCCTCATATAAATTGGTATAGCTCACCGACACTATTTATGCTTGACTTAACATGTCCTAATGTTTGCACATAATGCCAGGGAAAATACTTAAATCTCTTACATTGCATGCTGTTTTCATCAGCTGAATTCCAGCTGCTATGTGATATACACCCTGTTTTGTATTTTCTTTTTAGTGTTGTATTTTGTTTGGATATAGCATTTCTTGGCAAGTATGCAGCAGTTTATGCATAATACCTATTCATAACCATGTTGTTGAGGATGATATATTAGAATCAATTGGCAAGATCTCCGTACACAATCAAAGCATGACATTGTTACTGTTTTCTTTCTGTTTGGTGCCAGCGTTATTGCTGTTTTACTCATTGTCTCTGCATGTAGAAATCCTCTGCTTTTTGTCTCTTTCATTAAATTCAAATTACTCCTCCCTGTAATTATAAAATCTAATAATTTAATATTTATATCTATGATATAATATGTAGTGATGCTGCTTTATACAATTTTCCTGGCTTGTATTAAACAAGTGCAAATTCAACATTTATTGTAGATATAGATAACAATACAGTGATATAACACATATTTTGAAGCACTTGTGTGCTGTGTTTGTATGTATTATCTTAAAGTGGAAATAGCACTACTTAAGGTTCTGAGAAAAGCAGGTCTCAGATAAATTATGTACAAGAAAGCTCCACTGAGCAAAAGAGAAAAGTGTAACACATTTGTTTGTCCCTTTGAGCTTCCATAGTGAGAAGTTGAAAATTGTGGTGCTCACCGTAATAATTTCAACAACTTCATCAGAAAAACAATATATTGGAGGTGGTTATAAACGCTTATAACATCTGGATCACATATCAAGAGAAAGCATAGCATATATATATATATATATATATATATATATATATATATATATATATATATATATAATTTGTAAGCACATCTGCAAGTCTAAAAATAAGTTTTAACAACTTATTAACCGCTCCAGATTCCCAGAAATACAGTTTTTGCACTGCATTCTGAGTCACATATATGCAAATGACCAGACAATGCATTCTTGCTCTCAAATCCAAAATGCTACTATATACATAGCTCCTTTAAATGCATAAGCCTGCTGTACTACACAGCTTTAAAGCAAAGGATTGGATTTTGCACAAATCAGAAACCCACTCGCATACAGCTGTTTCAAGCTTAATGGCTATACTCAGTGCAAGGTTGCTGTTGATTTGTCCAATCCTTTGCTTTGTTTTAAAGCTGTGTAGTACAGCAGGCATATCCATCATTTAAAGGAGCTATGTATATAGTAGCATTTTGGATTTAAGAGCAATAATGCATTGTCTGCTCATTTGCATGTCCCCACCCAGTGACTCAGAATGCAGATGTGCTTACAAATTTATTATTTGTTTCTATACTCTGTGCGGTGGAGGGCTTCTCTTGCTCACCATACACTATATGGTTGTTGTGTTTGTGTTATATATACACATTCACACACACCTTTAATGGTCACCTACATATATCTCCAATATAAAGTTGCCACCACCAAGGCAGTGTATTATATGACTATCTATTGGCACATTAGGCTGTCCAAAACTGTGAAAGTTACACAAAACTCCAATTTGGACAAATGATACTTTAACCCTGTTAACATTAGGAAACATCTCTCTGACAATGCAAAGTTCTTAAAACCACAGAGAGAACATAATACAAATTTGTATCACAGTATTGCTGGCAATATGGACATATTAGAACATACAGTCAGCATACCCTTATACCAGGCTTATGTTATTTGATGTAGTGATGTATACTTTACTGAACCAAAACATATATAATCTATGGTTTTTCCAAACTCTCCAAAATATGTTTTGGATCGTTGTAATATTTTAGGTTTTTTGTGTAAATGCTTGTGTGACAGAAACTCTACAAGTGTCTGCCTAACATGGGTCTGTTGGTGAATGGGTTAACCACAGCTTATCCAAGCTATCGGCCATCCACGACCCGTGTAAAAACAAACAGATATTTTAAGGGTCAAATACATGTAAAAATCAATAACATAACACCAGTGTAGTTTAAGATGTTGGTAAGATGTTTGGTGACAAGGAAAATCTGATCCCTTATACACCATAACATGATAATGTGAGGTTCTTTAACGCATAGAGACAAAACTTAATAAATTAATACATGTATTACTTATAAGTACACATTATAAATGAGCAAAATAATTATAAATTGATGTACAAAGATATTTAATATTTTTGGTAGTTATTAAAATAAAACAGGAAACACAGCAAATTTGGTATGGTTTCCAAGGGGAAATTCACATGGTCTGGTCATGCCTCTGTGTCCCACTGGTGTATCTTTTGCTGTTTCCCCAAACAGTGCAAAGGACTGTAAGAAGTTTTCTGATGTAGTATTATACCTCTCATTCCCTTGACATACTGGAGCTGTAAACATACATCATATTCTAGATATCTCAGTGTATCAAGTACTTAATGGCACTGCCTAACATTCCATATTCACAATGATCAGAAAGCCAATAGGAATGTGTGATGACCCAGGGGTCAGGTGCACCCCAAAACCTTCCTGTATGCAGCTTACAAAGACTCCCTATATTGTCAGGGTTTTAGCCAATCTCGGCGCCAAGCTGCCATTTCCACCTAGGTATCAGGATGCATGCCCCAGATCACAGGAAAAAACTACTTCCAGTGGTTAGATGCAGAGTCAGTTACAATAATTGCAATGTTTGGAAATATTATTTCCTTAGAATAAAGCATTCACATTGAGTATGCCTTTGTTGCCTTGGTCAGATAGCCAAATGGCCCGGTGGGAATATTACAAATTTACTTTCCTCCCAGACTTAGGGCCTCATTCAATTGCAAGGGCTCAACTCACGGTATACAGGCCATATGTCTGCGGGCTTGCTGCAGGCTTGAACTCTGCTACAATTAAGGAGCGATTCAATTGAACAAGCCCCCAAGTTACGGGCAAAAAGCCGAAACCATAAACCATGCAATCATATGTAGCATTTCAGAGTGTGAGTCAGATCAATTAAGCAAGGCTGTAACTTCTGAGTCAGAAACAGCCAATAGAAAATGAGACCGTCATAATTACAGCATTATAAGATAGAGGTTACATGTCAATCACTTGGCGTTTAGAGGTCCAATATGAGATCAGACTTGCAAACCCGCAAAATACTAAATAATAAAAATGAATGCCAGTACTATTCTAGTCCATATGGGTGGCCTGGTATGTATTAACTCATTGATTCCCGAGTTCGATATAACCCGGAAATGAAACATAAAAATACATATTTTTTTTGCCGAATTGCGAGCTTGAGACTGTTTTTAATCGCTTTCCCCGTCATTTACAGTGCGTTTTTTGTTGTTGTTTTTTTTTTATTATTATTTATATTGCTACGTACATTTCTTTAACCCCTTTGCGGGTCCCATCTGGTACCCGTAGGATTTTCTTCTACATTTGCCGTTTACGGGTGTGAAAACATTTGTAGGCTTGCGGAATTGTAGTAATTGAAGAGCAATTTAACGGTTGTAACTCTTGCGGATGTGAAAGATCAAAGGCTTAGATGGGGTGTAAGTTCCGGTTGTAACAACCGCAGGGATTTTCAGCCCGTAACTCGTAGATTGTTTGCGGCTCACAAAAGGATGCCAATTGAATAACAAATTAGTTCATGGGCTACCTTACGAGCTCCCGTAAGCTACAATTTCTCAATTGAATAGTTCCTTAGTGTCTACCTATCCCCCCCCCCCCCCCCCCCCCCCAGGCCGAACTTTTTTCCTCTGCTAGCAAACTTCAGGTCATACCGTAACTCTAACCCTATTCACCAAGGATTCAAGCAATATGCTTTATTATATACCTCAGGGAAAACCTGTCATTTTCATACTAAACATGATATGGGGATTCTAATACTTAACATTACATATATCAGTTATATATGTTGCAGTCATACCACAGGCAATATTAATCACCTCATGCCTACAGAGCAATACCAGTCCATGTTAATCCAGGGCCTCCACCAGTCCCCCAGAGTCCAGTGGGCCCTCCTAGGCATGACAGAATGTTTAACTCCTTAACTACACCACCAGTGTTTAACCTTTTAACATATTATTCATGACAGCTTGGATTTTCTCTGTACTCAATGGTATGTCTCACTTCATAATCATTATCCTGATTTCTCCCTTATTTGCTTCATGAGAGATGTGATTGAGCAGTGGATTGTACAGAGAAATGAGAAGCTTGTTACTTTTACGTTATCAGATGCACATTTATTTTATCATATCTAACAAGTGGTTGTGCCCAACCTTCACTCACTATCCTCTATGTTCCTACCTTTTTTATCTCCACTTTGCCATCGGTGCTAAAAAGATGAGGGGGAAACCCATTCATTTTTTTACAAATATAACATTTTTTGAAAAACAATAGTATTAATGTATGTACAGATTTTTAATATTTGAACGTTATGAAAGCTTGACCATTACACTTTAATTTTAAATATTGTATGATTGATACTACCAGTTTATGTGCATATAGATCGGTGACATGCAATTTTCTAGATCAGGGCTGCCAAACTGGTGGGCTACAGTGCTTTCTGTGGGTCTGCCAGTGAGAGTTGACTCACAAGCCTGTTATTTTTAAGATAAAACATTTGGGTCATTTTACACACAACACTCACTCACACAACACACACAACACTCACACACTCTAGCCCTCCATGCTATAAAAAAATTGGACAGCACTGTAATCTACATGGTAAACTTGTCAACAACTCAGTAGCAAGTGAACCTGAAAGGGAAGTGTCTTTTCCAAGCATGCCTATGTAGGGTGGTAGCTATTAATGGTCAAACAATTTGAGCTTAGATGATGACAGAATGGGAAGTGCTTAGCACATCCTGTGCTTTTTGATTTTATTTAAAATGTTAGTAAAAATGCTAAACTACGATAATTTACTAATGATCAAAGCTTGTTTGCATAAAGATGGGATCACACACTTAAATGTTAGGTTAATTGGAAAGCTCGGCTCCTCTATCATTATTTATTCTCATGTTTGATTTTTACAAGTGAAATCATTTCAATGGCCTTCATTGTTTGAGTAAACACACACATGTATTTTTGAAGTTGGTAACAAACTAACACCATTATAATATATATACTAGAGAATTGCCCGTCAAAAAATGACGGCAATGAAATTGTAAGGTGGCTAATGATGTTTGGTGTATAATAATGAAATATATAATACATTAATAAATGAATATACTTTACCTATTTTGAAGCATTGTGTTGAAGAGCTGCAATCTGTTTTGATGTTGCTGCAGCATTAGTGGTGTGGAGCTGCTGTGTAAGCGTGCTGAATGTGTGCAGTGTAACAGTGTGCGTGCGCGAGACCAAACCGTTAGCGTAGTTGTGTACTTCCGCATTGTCGTAAAATGGCGGGTAATGAGTGGTATGCGTTTTAGTGGAATATCCGTAGGTGTTTTGTGGTGTTTTGCATGTTTCGTGGTGTTTTGCGTGTTTAGAGTGCTGTAGCCTCGTTTTCGTTTTGTTCGGCTGCCATTTTTTCTCTCGCTTAGAGAATTTTTTAGTGTCTAAACTATTTTATTTTGAGTTAAATGAAGGTGTAAGCTTTTTATGTATGTCGTGTGTGTATTTATTGTGTTTTTAATTTTTTCATGTTTGCGAGTTGCGGACGATTTCTGCGAGGTTGTAATGTGTGGTAACGTGTCTTGTATGTTTTTTGCGTTACGACATGAAGTTTGCGAGTGTCGCAGTTGCTGGCAAGGAGCGCCTGCGAGGGCCGCGGCTCGCTGTGCGAGCCCGCAAGCGTTAGCAACAACTCGTATGCTCACAACTATATATGTGATATATGTAAATATATATATATATATATATATATATATATATATATATATTCCTAGAATGCAAATGTGAACACAACGTAGTATTTCTTTGCTATATATATATATTTATTTATGCATTTATATATTTATTAATGTATTTATATACACACAGTGTAAATATGCACTATATAGAAAATCTTCAATTTACCAAACTGTGCTTATTTAGTTATTTATTTTACCCTTGGCAAAAACGCAGCAAAATAAAAAAAAATGATCTTAACAATATAGCAAAAAAATGCTATAATCCTTTACTTACAATTCCCTCTTTTGAAAAATTACTTTTGAAAATGGGTCAAATGTATTAGAAGTAAAAAATAAATACATTACAGACATTTTTGTTTGCCCCATTTCGTTTCTATAAGTAGGAGGAGACTTTGTTATAGCTGATATGTAGCAATTCCATATGGTAGTGATTTCAGTGGGACTAATGGAAATCTCACTGAATGCTACTAAATTATGCAACATGTAAAGGAAGCCTTGATAACTAATGTTGAGTCAGTTGTGCCAAGTTAGTTGAATTTGAAAAAGAATATGATGAATTTCCCAAGTCCTTCCATAAACTTCTCAATCATATAACACAGTGATTGCCAACCCAGGTAGGCCATGTGAATACAGGTGAGGCAGTTAGATGCCCCGCAGCCTATTGAATACAAATTGCTTCTCCAGTGTTCATTTTGTAACTTTTATATTTTACTAATCCTTACTGTCTGGTCTTACAGTCTAAAAACATGTTGCCTTTTTCATGTGTAGTTCTTCAAAAGAGTATATTTTAAATATATGTCTACAGTGGTGCTTTAAGAGTGATTACTAATTTCTCAAGTATTAAGAGGCTTTTTTCTTTTAGCATTGCTTCAGTCTTGCATCGAATATCTATTAGGTTTAGGTATTTCCCCCCACTCTATCCCTCCTTTCAGATTCTGTATGTTTCTGTGAGATAGGCTTGGTGATGGATACTATGTACTGCTTCTGTTTGTAAAACCTCTTTTTTATGGCAGGTCCAAACACTGTTTATTAAAAGGACATTGAACACACTTTTGTGCATTTATACACTTTATTAAGTATGATTATTACACATTATTAAGCATGATTATTACACATTATTACATTAAGTTGTAATTTGCATGAAAAATATTACATTAAACCTATTTAAACATCATTGAAGCTTACATGAAGTACAGAAAGGGTAAGTACATTGGTAGATTGGCAGACAAGCATGACAGGGGCAAGCTGACAGATGATTTATAGGTATATAGAAGTTACCCTCTTTTTACCTTTCTCTAATCTAACACATGCTGCTTATATCAGAAACAGACATTACATTGAGTCATTGTATACATATACAGACTTACTTTATGTTAAAAAAAAATGGTTTCCACACCCCAGAGCTGCCTACATAGGCATCTGGTACTACCCAATAGAAGCACTGCATTCAGGTACTTTTTGTTAACCCTATTTTAACCTTCCAGCAAGTAGCAGCACACTGCAGAAATCTACACTAGCACTGTCTGAGCTCCTCCTTGCTTCCTAGTAACGGGGAAAAAAAGCAGCAAAGCATCCAATGATGCTTTGCTGCAGAGACTCACATGATGTCTGTGATTGGCCAAAACAATTAATGAGTGTTATGCAAATTTAGCTATGATATTCAGGGGTATTTCTTCTCAAAATCAGCTGCCAGAAAGTTTAAGAAATTTGTAGACATCAGGGTAAGTTTATTAATGTTTGTTTGTTGTTTTTCATGAATACACTACTGATTCTCCTCTAGCAATCATAATCCAGGAAATTTCTAAATACCTTTAAATATTTGAATCCATTTTTTCTGCTTTGAGAAAGCACCCAGTGGTACATTATCAAATACCCCAACAAAGAAAAACATGTTTCAATGTTCCTTTTACTGAGGTTAATCACTTGTAGATTACATTGCTGTTTATTACTCTGCTGATCCATTTCCTAAACAATTCATCATTCAACCTATTTCTGTACTTATTTGTTCTATTTATAACCTAGTTTTCGTATTCAGTAATGACCCTATAATTCAAGATAGTTGATTATACAGATAAACCTTGCCTTTATAACATTTAGGGTTTAGTTTTTTGGTTTTATTATTTCTCGTTGTAGTGGGTGAAATAATGATATACTGGCCACAGTAAATATTGAATGCAAAAGAAAAACTGTTGTGAATAAATATACATGCCCCAAATTAGGTCAGGAGACCTGTTTTCCCGAAGCATTGCAGCTAAAGATTCTAGGTAGCCTCATTTGCATGTCACTACCCATAATCCTTAGCTACAGTAGGAGTAAAAGTAAAATCAGTAGACCAATCTAATCCATGAGGAAGCTAGGTAGGTTATTTAGTTCCTTTCTCATCCCGTGTTTGACTATCCTTTTATTTGTCTATGGAAACATTGTATGAATTTTATTAATTTCAAACCTCATTTTAAATAGGTTGTTAAACTGCTAAACTCATACATAGGAAATTAAATACAATTTACAAAATAGGTTATTTACTAGTTGAAAACTTAACGTTTTGTCACCTGTACCTTTAAAATATATATTTATTAAAGCCTTCTCTGTCTGTCAGTAATTATATGTATGGAGTGCTTGTGTTGAACAGCACTGCCGTATGTAGACACCATCGCAAGAGTACAATTTACAGCATAGGCTTGGCCGATGGAAACTGGAAACATTTGAAGCTCTGTATTGTGGTAAAACCTGAAACTGTTTAATTGTGAGTCTAAAAAAATTTGGAACATGATAAAATATGGGTAGTTCTGCCAAGTAGGGTATTGTTGTCTTTTCCATTTTGGCTAAAATTCCTCATCTTCGGTTCAGTGGAGAAACATACAGTTATATCCAGGTAATTTAAGGACGTGAATTCACTTGAGAGGCAGAGTTGGTATGCACAGGAACTTGGTAATAAGTAAAATACCAATGAATTCCTTTGGCTGTTATTCTATCACTAAACTTTTAGAGATATGCTACAGTTGGCAGGCAACCCCACTTACTCCATTAATTTTACAGTGTACCAGTGACCACAGCGAGCTGCCTTGGTTGTACAGTGTTACTTAAATAATGAGAACAGGAATGTTTAGAATATATATCGAGATAATGTATGGTTTTTGGGTACTCACAATAAGAAAATTGTGTGTGTGTGTGTCTGTGTATGTATACACATACACATTCTTGCTCTACTATATACCCTATTTATCGGCATAAAACACGCACCAGCGTATAAGACGCACCTCATTTTAAGAAGAGAATTTCAGGAAAAAAAAAATTCAAATAAAGCACTTTGAAGCAAAATCCTCAACCTCAACCTCCCTCCTCATCCTCCCTCCTCAACCCCCTCCTCAAACCCCCCATCTTCAACCCCAACCTCATCCTCCTTCCTCAAGCCCCCTCCTCAACCTCAACCCCCCTCCTCAACCTCAACCCCCCTCCTCATCCTCAACCCCCCTCCTCATCCTCAACCCCCCTCCTCAACCTCCCTCCTCATCCTCAACCCCCTCCTCAACCTCCCTCCTCATCCTCAACCCCCTCCTCAACCCCCTCCTGAACCCCCCCATCCTCAAACCCCCTCCTGAACCCCCCCATCCTCAAACCCCCTCCACAACCCCCATCCTCAAACACCCTCATCCTTCTTCCTCAACCCCCCTATCCTCAACCCCCTCCTCAAACCCACTCCTCAACCCCCCCATCCTCAAACCCCCCATCCTCATCCTCCTTCCTCAACCCCCCTATCCTCAACCCCCTCCTCAACCCCCTCCTCAACCTCAACCCACCTCCTCATTCTAACCCCCCCCCCCCCCTCCTCACCTCCCCCTCACTTACCTGCTTCTGTTTCGGCCTCCGCTTTGCTCCGCTCCTTGACCTGGCGCACATGTGACGTCACATGTGCGCCACGTCATTAGCATATACATATTAGCATATTATCATGTTTCCTTCTTGTCTGACTTCCTGCTTGGAGCCTGAGCATTGGAGGGAAGGTGGGAGATTTGTTCAATTATTGGAGTCATTGGTATCTTGTTTACTCCATTCCCCTGCACATGCTCAGAAGCAGGAAGCCTGCAACTATAAATTCAAATCTTGTTTCTACAGAGACGTAAACTCCCATCTGACACGTCTGTCACTAAAGAATCATGGATGCCTCCAGGTTCCAGGAAAGTCATCAACATTTTGTAATTTCTCTGCCTAATTATGTTCTTAGGTAGATTCAGATACTTTCAAACATATATGTATTTTTTGCATCATATAGTAGCCCTTTAATATATACACAGTCCATAATCCAACATAACATACCATATTAATCATGTAATATGTGAAAAAATCATTAAGTGGTCTACAAAGACCCCACATATCTTCAAGTGGTCCACCAAGATATTCAGGACATTTTAAGTGGTCTTTTAAAAGTTTGGGAATTGCTGATATAAAAAATATGTGAAACGCATAAGTAACAAGAAGTAAGACCAGAGGTCAGGTTGCACTAGTTAATTCATACTGAACTGCACCAAGACCTCCCACCTCTACCCAGCATTGAGTAACAAGTGATTGCAATGATAGGCCATTCAGAAAACCATTAACGTTAGCGTCTCTTGAAGCCAGAGTGCTCTATTACTTTTTTTTATAGTCTGACTCACCCAGATAAGTATGAAAAATGGCACCGTAAAGTATTGACTTTCATGTGCAGCAGAAAGACGCTGCTAAAGAGAATTAATGTCCTCTGTTGATATACAAGATTAATTGACGCACCTACTAAATTGAGTAAAAAATAAATTTCCAAACAAGTCTTTTAAGTTGAGTCATTTTCTTAAAGTTGCTAGCTTAACCTTTACAGTGCCAGAGATTTAGGACATTTTTCTGACCCAGACACATTCGCAACTTTTTGTTCAGACACGGTTGTCTTTTATACATTTATGGAAAATTATATATTGTTTTCTTTTCAGTAGAAGTTCAGCTTTCTACTGGTATAGTTATTTTGGCTTCATGTGAAAGAAAAATATAATGAAGCTAGTAAGAAAAACAAAAAAATATTTTTATTTCATTTGGTACTCTATACATTTGCTAAAAACAAAAGCCATGTAAAGTTTGAACTATCCTTATACACCAACAAAATTATAAAACTATATGTCGTCTGAAAGTTCAGACCAGAGATAATTCTAAAATACCTGGTATGCACTATAGAAATTTACAAAAAATACAAGAATTTAAAATTTGCCATCGAAAATCCCACATCTCTCATCTGACACAATCTCTCACCTTACCAACCCTCCACTAACACCTGTTCAATACACCAAGCCTCAGCCAAGCTAACCCATCTTCTGGGGTCCTTATCCCACATCCCCTTGCCTCTGCTCCTCATTCTTCCCCTTTACCCCCTCTCCTCTCTACCCCCACTTCTCACCCCCCAACTCATCCCTACTCCATTACTCATTCCCCCTCTCAAAAATTCCCCCCTCATCACCCCCTTGCTCCCTTATCATCCCCATACACACCCCTCATCATTTCCATAAACCATGTCATCACCTCAATACTCCTCCATCACTGCCTTGTCCTCCCGAGATCAATACCATAACCCCCTCATCACCCCCTTGCTTTCCCCAAGTTACTGCCATAATGGTCACCATATCACCTCAATACCACTTAACACTTAACTTTCCTCGCATAAGCCTGCCAGATATCCCTATGGTGCCACCTACCCCTGATCCCCCTGACCCAGATTCCATCCCTATGGATCTACCTGTCCAAAATTATACCTCCGTGAATGTCCCTGTCTGAGGTACCCCCCGTGGATTCTCCTTCTACCATTGGTCCCCTATCCCAGATGTCACTCATGCCTCTCCCTGCCCTTGGTACCTCAAAACCCCTCTCTGAAACACCATTTCTCAGAATCCCCTTACGGATAACCCCTTATGGGTGAGCTGGGACAGGAAGTCCTTCTTCAGGGAGCACATTCAGTTAAGGGATTGGAGGAAAAATAAACTTTTCTAATGCTTTCCTCCTCTTGTGCTTGCGGGTGGTGGAGGTAAGTGTGTGTGTGGGGGGGGGGGGGGGCATACAAAAATAGTTATTTATTTTTAATTTACAAAACAATATTATATGTTTTGGGGTGTTCCCCCAATGCCCCTTCACCCAAAGTATGCCCCAGAAGCAATATGGACTTGTGATTAGCATACAGTATCAAGCACTGCTTGGCACTCTTGGGGTTAATACACATGTTCCACCTAAAGTTATCTTTCATTTATATTCAACATCACACCTAGAGCAGATGAAAATTTATGTTATGACTCTCATCCATATACAGAATAATCAGATTTTTTGTTTTTTATAAGTAGTTCCTGACATTGTTTCAGATGCAGCTAACACAATGACTGAAAATATATTGTTTTTAACCTTTGTAGCAGGTATTGTTCCTGTGAAGAAAATATTTATAATATTAAATACATGATAGAACGTTTTATTACTTTATATCTCTTGCCAGAGTTTTATTGTTAAATAAAAGACCAATGTAGGAAAAGCTTGAGCATTACTGACTGTGTAAACCATAGGCATTAAAAGCATATTCTGAGAAAATCTTTCTTTCAGCAGACTCTGCTAGTGCCTGGACACTGCCATGACAATAATCTTTACTTTTCAAGACATGAATGTGGGTGCATAGCAGGGCAAACAGTGCTTAAAGGTGTACTTGTGACTGCCTTTAACTGAGCTGTGTGAGGTGTCAAATGCTAAACGTATATCTGAATCCCCCTACTTACCCATCCTCTCCTGAATAGATCATAAAAGAAAGCCTTAGTCTCCAAGCCAGTCTCTAAGCCAGCAATCATTATGGAAGGCACAATCCCTCAGATGCAAGCGGAGTCTGCTAAAATACAAATTTTCTATAATAAAAAAAAAATGACACAGGTGTTAAGACATGGGACGTCTCTGAATCTCACTAGAAATATATCTATGTATCTATTTATTTTGATGTACTGTACTTTATTTTATTAAGAAAGCTCTTTTTTTCTGCCTAAAATCATACAGTTATGTTATATTATATTCCTAGGAAATCCAGAAACCTTCCATGTTCCTTTAAACGCATATTTATGTTTCATGGATTATGAGTGCATCTGAAAGAGAAAAAACAGTAGTGTATTAAAACATTTTTTTGCATGAAAAAATACCAAAATAAGCATTATTAAATTTACCCTAAAGTTTGCTAAATTTCTTGAGTTTGCTAGCAGTTGATTTTCAGCATTAACACCCCTAGAAATCCCTGCTAAACTTAGCATACAATTCTTAATTTGTTTTGACCAATCACAGGCAGCTAATTGTTTCAATCAGTGATGGCAGTTTGTGCAGGAAGGCATTATGGGATGTGTAGTCCCTGCACAAAGAAGGAAAGAGGAGCCCAAACATTGCTCTGTAGATAACTGCATTGTGCTCCTGTTGGCTTGAAGCTTAGTAAAAGTTTAAAATCTGTACCCAAACGCAGTGTTTCTATTGGTAGGTACCAGGTGCTTATGTAACAGCTCTCGGGGCGTGGAAAACAAGTTTTATTTAAAAAAAAAAAACAAATCTGTATGTGTATAGAATGACTCTGTAATGTGTGTTTCTGATATAAGCAGCATGTGTTAGATTAGAAAAAGGGAAAAACAGGGAAACTTAGATATACCTTTAATGTTGTTTCTTTTTTCATACATCCCTAACTTCTATCTCTTCATCTTTTGTTTAGTCTTTGATGTTACTAGAGATTCTCTACAAATACCATTTAGCGAATATTGTCGTTTCCTCTTTACAGTGTCTTTAATGTAGATTAAAGTGGACCCAGATTAGGATTGTGTAAATGCATTACCTTGTTTGGGTTATACTAAAACTGAAGAATGTATTTATTCTCTAACTGAGGGTCTGGCAGCATTTGCTATGTAATGTGATAAAAATCTCTGCTCTTGCAAAAGTGGTGAAATAGTCATTCGGAAAATGTAATTGTGAAATGTTATCCGTTGGAAGGGAGGTATCCTGGCAGTAATGGAAGTGTAAGGGGTGCCTTACTCCTTCAGACACTCACAGCTATGTTTGTCTGAGATGTATGAAAGCTGTGGTACTTCAGCCAAGCATCCAGTGATAAACTGGACATCTTACATTTAAAGGACCACTGTAGCTTAGGAAAGATTTCTGTGAAGTATGTAACATACTTCTTGTTGTTCAGTCCTTCAGCCGTGTCCTACTCTCCGAGACCACATGGAACACAGCATGCTAGGCATATTTGGGTGATCCTACATGGTATAGCTTATGGCTTCATTGAGGTACACAAATCCCTTCACCACGACAAGGTTGCGATCCAGAAGGGGATGCAACAAACTAGCAACGCAAAACCATTTTTAGAAACCGTGCTAAACAAAGCATTTTAGCGGCTTTTTCAGCCGTTGGTGGATCTGCAAGCGATAAGCGGCGTCTAAAGGGATTCAACCATGATTTGGAGATTAAAACCACAAGATTTAGCACTTTCCGGGGAATTAGACCGGTAAGAGCTCTGTAGCGAATCAACGCTCAGGAAGGTAGTGTTAAGCGAGATAACCTGTACTGGATAGTAGATGGGGGTGAAGGAAGGAGGAGGATGGAAAGACGAAGGATATTTGTTATATAAATTGTTCTTTTGATATTTAACACCTACCCTCTTCTGTTTTTGGGGAATCATTCTCTGCTTTGACAGTGCAAGAAATGAGGAAGGAAGGAGGATGCAAAAAGGAGGGTTATTTGTTGTTTTTAGATAGATAGATATTGATCTTTGCAATTTCTATACTGATTTATATATTGATCTTTAGATTTTTTTTACCCCTTCCCTCTTTTGGTTGCAGTGTCTGATTCTTTGATTTGATCCTACAGATGCACAGGATGCACCCAGATTAATTGTCCATTATGTTTTCATGTAAGTTTGCACTTCAGAACAGAAGTTATAGGAGTAATACAAATCATGTGAGAAGCCAAGGTCACTAGTGGCACACTACACCGCATAATTGCATATAATAGCTAATAAATTGAATTATATAGTAAATAAAGCACCACAGTAGTCTATAAAATAATGCTACATGAACTTCAACTCATTATTTATGTACGGTACAGCTGAAGAAAGTAGCATTTTAAAATATATGTGTAATAAAACAATGTAATACATCTGTAAAAATGTCCATATATGAATATTTCTTACCCACATAGACTTACCATCTGTTTATGCAGTGCAGCTGAGTTTCTTCAATTGTGGTAAAGCTGTGATTTTACAAAAATATAATAATAATTCAAATGTTATTAAAGAACCACTGAAGTGTTCATACATTAGGGTTTTGCTTGTTTATTTACTAACTAGTCAGCAATAAAATCAGTAATTGAAGGAACAAAATGAATTGTACATTTTAAAACCAACATTTGAAGTTTAGTGTTTCAGTCTTCCACAAATCTGCTTTTCTCCACACACTATTAGATATCCAGGGGGAAGATAAGACCCGGGGACTGTCCTGATCAGGATCTCAATCTAACATTGTGTATCTGCCTCCTTCCCCGCAGCAGTCAAATCTACACTGATTAGAATAAAAAAATAGGACAACCTTATTTTTGAAGTATGCAAAAAACTAACAGAAACTAATAATATTAGCAGCTGAGGGTGTTATGAAGATAAAAACATTTTTATAGAAAATCTTAATTTTAGTAGACTGTGCTCCATGGGCTACAGCATCTCTGTTCCAATCTCCAAGGACCACTGAGTCACAATCCTGGCCTTTCCTCTGCAATCCTGACCTGTATTCCTGACATGATGAATCAACCATCACTCAGAGAGAACCAGTGTCATGTAAAACAAACTGTTGTAAAGCAATACTGTAGTTACATCTCCTCACATGTATCTGACAAATCCAACCCCATGAAGAAGGTGGGAATGTGAGACACAAATTATTAAAGGGAATCTTCAGGCAAAAAAATGTTGTTTAACATAGATTTTCAACCTTGATTTACGTAATACATTTTATACTCTTGAGTGTAGTTTTCATAAAAATATACAATTTTCTTATAAGAGGCCCACTGGAACCTCACCCTTTTTTCCTGTTTAGTCTCCCACATGCTGCCATTTTTCATACATTTGCCCTGCAGATTAGCGTTTTGGAAACTAAGGCCACTCGCACAAGGAGAAGTCACATTCAAAGAGTCTGTTTAATATAGTTTTTTCTCAGTAGCGCAAAGTATGATTTAGCTGTTCCCCAGCTCATTCAACTCCTGAATATTAATAACATTTAGATTAAAAGCACACACTCAGGCCAGCTGGATGTTGAAGACTCAACCATGGAATGGCTTAAGCACTAGCAGAGTTTATTATAATAAAGATTTTCCCTAAAATGTGTCTATGCTCATGGCTTATGTAGCTCCTAATGTTAGTTTGTTACATTTCATGAACATACTTTTTTTTCCAACTAAAGCTGTCTTGTTACCTAACAGTTGTTTTATGGAAAAATGCAATCTGTCTGCCAAGTTGATGAGGATCGGCAAAGTAAAACAGTTTGGTGCAAGCATGACCCTAAACTTGGACCTTCTCCATCCTTATATACAATATTATTTTCTAATCTACGTATATTAAGAGAAATAATAAAATTTAACAAAAAAACAGGAAGAATTGGTGGTCACTCTGAGATGTCACAAGCAGGACCACACGTGCCAAGTGAAAACTCGAATAACTAAGTTACACTCCAAGAAAAAAAGCACAGCTGTGTAAATAAAATAGAAAGAGGATGAAGACTGTTGGCATAGACCGGACACCGTCTGTGTGCAATTAACGAATGCATTTGTTTTGTGTTTTGTTTACCTGCTCTAAAATATGTGGATTTTATAGTATAAGTCCGGTCCATGCTTTCCCCTTGGAAATATTTATCTCAGATTTTAATTAGTTATACTAGAGTTCCAATGGTTGCCATCTGTTCCATGTGTGCTTTTTACCTTTTCATGTTACCATCCTAAAAATAAACCTCAGACTGAAAATAAGAATGATTACAAGATCAATATTAATAGTCATTAACAGTCATATGTCAGGCTTACAATTTTGTTTAATCACATATAAAAAGGAATGAACTGAATATGTAGCATTTACATGGCCTTGGAAGTTACAAAAACCGCTGTTCACCATCAGGTTTGGAAATTATGTGAGAAGGTTATTTATGGGTTGTTTCAACTTTATCAAGAATAGATAGCGATATTGTTAAGTTATTGTTTCTATAGCACTCTAAGCCCTCCCCCAAGGAACTGAATATATAACCAAAATAGAGACTGGTATTACCACATTGATTATGTTTTTGTTTTCTTCCTTCTATATTGTGCAGAGAGAGACCTCTTAGTGGTAAGAGCAATTACCTCTCATATACGAGGTTGTGGGTTCAAATGCCTGTTCTCCTCCTCTTTTTACAGTATTTTATTTTATTTAGTTCAAATAATTTTTTTTACAGCATTGCAATACCCACTGTTGTCTCATACTCATTTCAGTATATATAGTATCTGCCTCTGTTCTATACTGTAACCTAGATAAAATATAAAAAAAAGGAACTGGTGGATCTGAATGCACAGTCATTCATTTCAAAGTGAGTTCCTATAACCACTGTATATGAACAATAATGAGTGTAAATCCACATTATAACAAATATAGCAATTACACCACTTCCTCACTCATCCAACACAGCGGGTTCTAATTAGTCAATGCAGCTCATTATGTCTACAACAGATTGATGGCTGGAAGTATGCACTCCTAACTACAAATGATTATAAATCAAGCTGTTTAGCATCAGTTTCAAAAAGGAAAACACTTTTTAAACTTATCTCTGATGATTCAGAGTGAAGAAATGGACTTTTAATTCTTTTTTTACCCAACACATTTCACAAAACGTTATTTTTTTTATTTCTGTATTAAAGTGTTTAAGATAATGATATTTTAGTAGATTTTGATTTGTTTTTGTTTTATAAGAGTTTGTATACTTCATGGCTTCTACTTTACAGTTGTGTGTGTAACCCCTACCTCACAAGTTACTAAAGTGCAGACTACACTCCATGTACCTGCTCACAAGTTACGGAATAGCCAGGTACCAAACTTTAACAGTAGTTGGTTGGGTAAATGTATGTGAATCTTATCTAATTCACCAAATGATCTGAATTAGAGACAGCATCCTTCAATTGTAGAGCCACTGTAGTATTTGAAGGATTACTGCAGTCCAACACTTGCTGTCATACATTTAAAAGAACACAACCACATGGAAAATAAATTACTGTATATTAATTGGAAAAAAGTAGCACTAAAACAACATACAGTCATATAAAAATCCTGTTTTCATACCAGTAAGTTAAGAGGAAGTGAAAAAAAAGGATCCATGGGCATCCTGGTAATTGTGTATTCTTATTTGATTTGTATTTTTTTTTTTTTTTATAAATGGGAAAGCTGCCCTCTGTTTTGGAGAAGAAAACAATCCCACACCGTCTTTATTTAATGTATTTTTTCCATATTATAGATCGATTATTTTTCATATTTTTTTTTTAATGTTTAAAATGTGATCTTTTAAATATGCATGATTTTTTGGACTACAGTGGCCCTTTCATAGCTAATTACTATTAAGTAGTAAATATCACTATAAACAACCTCTCAATTTATATAATTACAAAGTTGATAATTTGTGGAAAAAAACCTACATTTTACCTGTTCATAATTAGACGGATTAGCATTAGTGTACTACCATATTTCTATGCAGCACAATTAAATTAAATTACACTCTAAATGGTTCTTTGAATAATTATATTTTATGATGGCCAGTAAAAAAATATAAATATAATCACAGCCTTTATTTTTTTCCCCACTTTTATATGCAATCATTCTTTACTGCATGGCTCCATTTTTCTTTTCTGGGCTGCTTCATGCTGCTTCTGTCTCAAAAGAAGGTGTCCGTGTATACTGATACACTTTCCATTAGCGACAATGAATCCACTACCATATTTCCACGTGCATTCAAAATCTCCTCCCATCTCAGAAAATACATTGGTGGAAAATACAATTGTAATTTCCATTGCAGCATAACTGTAGTTCTAAATTCTAAAAATGTGTTGCCCATTTTCAGGAGTTGTCCATCAAAAGTATGTACAATAATTCTTTAAACCTCAATGTGTCTTTCCATTCTCCCCATGGGCCACTACATCTCAGTTCCAATCTCCCAGGACCACTGAGTCTCAAACCTCCCCTATCCTCTGAGATCCTGACCTGCATTCTGGTGGTCTTCCTAATGTCCCTGGCAAGATGAATCAACCTTCACTCAGAGAGAACCCTTGGTTACATCTCCTCAAAAGTATCTGACAAATCCAGACACAAACTATTAAAAGGATTCTTAAGGCAAAAATTGTTGTTTAATATAGATGTTCTAACTTGGTTTACTTCAGTGTAATTTTCATATAAAATATACACTTCTCTTTTAAGAGACCCACATGTTATTATTATTATTTTCTTTTATTTGTTAAAAGCCAACATATTCCATAGAGCCATACAGGGGTTAAGTACAAGGCAAAAACAAAATGAATACATTGCAAAGAATGGAGGGCCCTGTTTTTTGAGCTTACAATGGTTAATTGTTTGCCAGTTTCTAGAACCTCACCTGTTGTTCCTGTTCACTCACATGCACACTGCCATCTTTCACACTTTTTTTGCATTTTGGGAACTAAGGCCACTCCCACATGGAAGAATTCACACTCAAAGTCTCCCTTTAATACAGTTTTTTCCTATCGAGCAAAGCCTATTTCAGCTGTTAAGATCCTGATGGAAACCACCATAAAGCTCTACTTAGGGTCAACATATTTACCCAATGAAATGTAAGAAGCCCATGTCTAGTCTTTGCGTGTAAGGTTCCTACATTCCAATCCAGCATCACTTTCCACGGCAGTAAATATCATGTCCACAGACATGTTTTATATAGCATATAATGGCGTACTTGCATCCTGCCAGGATATAGAGAACAATACTTTAGCTTATCTATATCTCAAATATTTTTCTTAGTATGCAAAAACGTATTTAACTGAGCTCATGTGTTTTGCAAAGATGCAAGCATCTGATTTCATGCTGGATGTAACGCCAATATATAAATCCTACTAGTTACTGTGGCGTATAAGCTTTTGGACAAAGTGAATGCGTTTTATTAGAATAAATTAATCATAAAAACTTATATTGTCAAATAAATTTATATGAATCTGTTTTAAAATACATATAAATTTATGGTTTTCTTAATCAAAAGTCTAGTACTATAGATCTAAGTGTATTAATGTTCCAGGAACCTGAATGTATAGTTTTTTTCTGTTTTATTCATATTAAGTGAAAAATCATATTTTGGGATCTATTGCATTAATCAGATATAAATTAAGAATATAAATCTTTTACCGTAATATGTTACACCATAACTTATTTATACAATATATTTTAAATTTCTTGACTTTCTTCAAATCTACTTTACTTCTGGCCGTGTTGGACCACAATAGTGTCATATAGATAGTATGTTCTTATGGAGAACTTGATTTGATAATGTGAAAAAAATATTTTATACCGTTGTAAATAAATAATGTTTTACTATTCTATTCAGTTGTAATGGTGGCAGACACATTTCATTTGTTCCTAACATGATTACAAACCTAGGAGGAAAGGGAGATACTGCATTCAGATAAGATCTATGTTGACTGACTAAGGGCCTCATTCTATTGATGGCCTGAAAATGGCTGCAAAGCTGTGATCCCTTGCAAGGGTGCTGCAGCCCCTCGTAGCCCTACTTCTACGTTGCTATTCAAATAAAAGGGGCCGCAGCACACCCCTTCCTACGGCCGATCGCAAGCCATCCAGTCGGCCACTAGCTTTGGCAGGCTTGTACCTGATCGCGTGCATTATCTCGCTGATCAGAGTGCAAGCCTGGTAAACTAAAAAGTGAAAAATAAATTCAATGCAGCACTGTACAGCGCTGTAATTGATAAGGGACACATTCAGGGACATGAGGATTACATGTAGTACATTGGCTAGCTGGCACATCGGCGCTAGCCAATACTGTCAATTGTGGCCGCAGTCCGCCGGGCTTGGAGATCGAGTTGTTGCCTTGGAGGTCATCCAAGCCCAGGACTACGGGCTTGGATGACCCCCAAGGCAGTAACCTAACCCATTCTCCAAGCCCGTGGACTTGTGGCCACATAAGACAATATTGAATAGCGGCGATGTGCCAGCTAGCCAATGTACTACATGTCATCCTCATGTCCCACAATGTGTCCCCTATCAATTACAGCACTGTACAGTGCTGCATTAAATATCTATTAACCGCTAAAGAAATCAAAATCAAAATTTCACGCCCCACCCGGGTCCTAAAAGGATCTTAAAGGTCCTTAAAGGATCCTCGAGAAAGAAAAAATTAAACCCTGCTGCGGGGGTACTATAAGTACCCCCCCCTGGCACCTAAAATGAACCCCATCTCTCATGGGGATCAATATAGACCCCCATGAGACCAAAATTAACCCCCTCGGTCCAATAGGGGTCTATATAGACCCCTATAGGACACTATAAACCCCTAGGTTAACCCCATAAGTGCCATGAGGGTCCTCCAGGACCCTCATGACAAAGTCTAAGCACTACACTATTAACCCAAACTATACCCCTTTAACCCTAACTATACCCCATTAACCCATACTAAACCCTATTTAACCCAAACTGGGTTTATTTAGCCCATCTAGACCTATTTAACCCTAACTGGGCCTATCTAACCATAATTGTACCTATTTAAACCTAACTGGGCCTATTTAACCCTAACTGGACCTAATAACCTTAACTGGGCCTATTTAACCCCATCACTTATGGGGGTCTATACAGACCCCTATAACCCCTCATCTAACTCCATCACTCATATGGGGTCATACAGACCCCCATAAGCCTCCTTCTAACCCCTTCATTTATGGGGGTCCATACAGCCTCTCTTTAACCCAATCAATACCATAAGGGTCTATGAAGACCCTCATGGGGCAATTAGAACCCTAATATTAACCCCATAAGTGCCATGAATTTCCTCCCTCATGACACTAAGTACAAACATGAGGGAGGATATCCAATATGCAAATCTCAGTGGCTGAGTTGGTTTCTTTTCTGCAAAACATTTTTGCATTTTTTCATGCACACATTTTTTGCTAGGTGGGTTATGATGCATTCTGCAGGATGCATTCATAACCCAACTCACTTTTATATATCTTTAACATAAAACAGCAGCACTGTCAATTCTGAATATATCTCAAGAATGATTTACTGTAGAGACAAGCTGTGGGAAAAATGTAACACTCTTTAAGATGATGTGGGTGGGCAACAGGCTACCCATGGGCCACAGTAGACCCTCAGACACTTTCCATGCAGCCCCCGACCTGTTCTTTGCAGTTGGACAGCATAACATATTCAACAATACACAGAACATTATATCGCTCCACAAATAGCAAAATATTATTGCTTGTACTCCTGAACTACATCTACATATTTTCCAACAATGATTTTACCAAAAATAAAAAGGGCTAGACACATTGCGTGGCCCTTTTAAGGACCAGGACCACATATGGACCATTTCAGCAAAATAGGTTGCTACTGCCCTACAGCTCACATGGTTAGCACATGCTCATAGTAATTTCTGCAACGGCATATCAGTTCATTACATAAAACCTTTGATCACTCTGTCTTCACATTATTTGTTTGTATACAAGCACTTCTTTTGTAAGTATGAGATCTGCTGTAGAGACAGTCCATTTTAATTTAATAAAGTAATAACAAAGTATATCCAATCAGTTTAATGTTCGCAGAAACCAAATGGTTCAGATTGTTGGCGGATCCAATTGCAGAATGTTTTGCAGCTGGAAATTCATAATCCCAGATGCCTAGAAGGCAATTGCATTTCCCAGCTCGGTTTAGTTCATGTAACTGATTCAGGTGATTTATTTGTAATATAACCCATTTATATTGAGTTGTTGTCTTGAGTTAATGTCTACGCCTTGCAGTTTTTCAGTCCACTTCAAGATCTCTGCAACACTGGTTCTCAACTTTTGAAGCCTTAGAGACCCATTTAAACTGACCTGGACCATTAAAGGGATATGAAAGGTTCCTGGGTTTCAAATGTTTGCTAAAAAATCAGCCACTGATTAGTAGAAAGATATGTATGATAGTGAAAAGTTGAATGTACTTACATATTTATATGCTAGATACTGCTATCTGGATTTGAACACCCCTAGGAAGTGTACCCTGCTGCACAGCATCTGGGTACACGTTGTGACCTCCTGCAGTCACATAGTTGGTGGGGTCACAGCTGAAATCCCCCCCACAAGGAGACAGGCAGAGAGAAAAAAACAGATACTATGCAGAGGACAAAAAATCTGCTGGGTTTTAATCTAGTGTGAATGTGCTGCACAGATTGGCACATGTTAAAAAAGTACTATGTATTTTCATATATCTGACTACATATCCCAGGCTGCTTTGCAGCACACACAGCAACTCCAAGAATGTTTCAGCCTCTGCTTTCTCATGATTGACCAAAACAATTTTGAATGTGATGGTTATTTAGCCTGGGTTTGCAGAAGGTGAACCCTAATATTAAACTATCAGAAAAAGATATTTTGCTAACTACGATGTAAGTGTTTAAAAGTTTACTTTGGTATTTTTTCATGCTCATTTTTTTTTTTCATACACTCCTGATTCTCCTTTATCAAATGCATTAATAATCCAGGAAATGTATGTATCCCTTTAAACAGAAGGTGACAGCCTGGCAAGCTGTGGGTTTCAAGCACCACCTACTAACCTGTTTGCCAGAGAATTGTCAGCCCAAAGTTGAGCCGTTAGGGGTGACCTAGGAGAAACAAATTAGTAAAACCAACATCTTGTTATAACTATGTTTTTAGAAGCAATGATTTATTATAAAGTTAATTGTGAACAAACAAGGTTAAATATGAAATTTAATTTATATGTTAATTTATTTGATTTGAACTTAGTCCTTTAATGATACTTGTAAATTAATTTTAAATAGATGTCATCATTATATATTATAACCATTATTAACTGGGAATATCAGTGTACATACCCTCCCGTCTTTGAGTTTTCCTCTAACTGTAAAACAGCTTGTAGAAAAAAATAAAATGTGATTATCGGGCCATTGTATAATAAAAAAAATATATATATGTTCAAAAAATGTGAGCCTGACTAAAAGCATAATAAGGGGGGGGGGGAAATCATACAGGTAGTTTTTAATTAATTTAATTGTTAATGCCTGTTCTCAACCCCAAGGGTAACCATGAAAGTTTGATTAAGGTTGTATATGTAAGAGGGGTGCTACTGGAAAGCAGAGCTTGCTTTGTGTAACTTAGCTACTTCTGAATTTGTGCGGGAGAAGAGAGTAGGCGTCAAATTATACAAGATTGAAATAATTAACAATTTCCATTTCCCTCTTGCCTCCTCCACATAGATATTTGATTAATGTACCTCTTAAACCCCAAGCTCTCAAGAAGTGTTGAAACCAGACAGGTGGAAGACTGTGTAAATAAACTAAGTGTTCAGAATGTATGTCTTCTCTATATATGGTTTTATTTTAATGTTACTTATGTTAATTTGTTACAGCAGTTTGTCTTTAACTAGAGGGCTTCTTTAATTTAATTGAAATAATGTATAGACTGTTATGATACACTGGTGCTTAACCCTTTGTATTTGCATCTCTCAGTCGTGTCCAACTCACTGTGACCTCATGGACAGCAACACACCATGCTGATTCACTTGGTATTCATGACAGAGATACTGGAGTGGGTTGCCAGTTCCTTCGCCAGTGGGCACTAGCATACACCTCCTGGTATTCTTCAGTAGTCTCTCATCCAAGTACTGACCAGGCCCAAACCTGCTTGGCTTAAGGTGGTGGGATCTCTTGGTTCCTTCACTGGAATCGAACCCAGGTAGCAACGGTGAAAGCACCGAATCCTAACCACTGGACCACCAGGGAAATCGCTCAACCCTTTACTTCCTCATTATATCTGTTCTATAGGAGTGAGGCCCACATTCTAAGGCACGTATTGCTTCATTAAATGAACTGGTCAATGTATTGCATATAGTTGTCCAAAGGTTGGAAGGGTATCTTTATAACTTCGCTATGATGTTTATATTCCTAACATTAGTAACAGATAAATAACTACTAGTCTTCGCTAGTCACCTCCACACAGCACAAAA